>CABEEJ010008309.1:0-24683 GCA_901482245.1 Timema douglasi
AAGGAGACGATGCTCACCTGCAGGTGTTTCTTCATCTTCCATCTTCTAGAGAAGGAGACGATGCTCACTTGCAGGTGTTTCTTCATTTTCCATCTTGTAGAGAAGGAGACGATGCTCACCTGCAGGTGTTTCTTCATCTTCCTTTCCTGGAGAAGGAGACGATGCTCACCTGCAGGTGTTTTTGTCTTAATTTCCTCAATCCCATCGTAATAAACTAGTGTGCCGTGGTGTAAGGTGCTATTCTCACAAGAGAATAAACTGTCGATGGCGGGGAGATCCGAGTTTGATCCCGGTCGGGTGTAATTAGGGTGTCTTCCCCCAAATGGTTTAAAACTATTTATCCACAAAAATGCAGGTACATTTTCTCTAAATTCTACCTTACCCATCCTTAGCCAATTATCGTAATTAGTACATAGGTGCATGACCCGAATTGATAGTAAGAAAATCTGCTAAAAAAATAGAATTAACGTGCCCATTTCTTTCTTGTTCAATGTACTAAATCTTTACGTTTTTTTTATAATACATTTTTAAAGAGTAATGATTTTGAGAACACTAATTTTTTCGACATGCCGAACACTAGGCCTATAGTCACCCCATTTTGTGTTAAATACGTGACACATAAAATCAGAATTATTACAAACCTCAAAGAGCATATTATGCGATTAAATTTAAACAGATACCCACTTTTTTAGACGATGGGTGTGGAAACACCTAGCACATACCGTACCTACTAGTATGGCCCGGATTTTAAGCGACAGTAAAATTCAAGCCATAAAATTTGCATGTATACAAATAAAACTAATTTAATATAGTGGATAAAAATATATAAGATAATCTACATATGATAAAAATTATCATAATTTTATTTTTATCAGTTTAAAATAATGAAGTTAAGTTTTAATTAAGAAGTTAAATTCTTAGTTTCTTTAGTTTATTTAAATCAGTAATTGACATAAATGATTAGTGTGAAAGCAATTCATCAAACTTACAAATTACTAAACTCAGAATAAAGAATGGCATGGACATGCATAATCAATAAGGAATGATATTTCAAGGATGCATTAACTAGTATTATGTGTATGTACGGTAAGAGTCGAATTCCGCTCTCTCTGTTCAATGTATGTGACGCCTGTCGGAACAGAGAAGCTGGCACGTATTCTATTATTCTCCGGAACAGACGTAATGTTTCGACACCCTTTTAATTTCCGCCCTCTCCAGGCACGCCTGGACGGTTTATGCAGCCCAGCCCAGCCTTCCCATTCCCTCAGTCACCCTCTCGAATGCGAGGGTTCTAGGAGTCGGGTTCGATACTAGGACAGAGCTTATAAGCGTCCACGCTAAGCTAAACACATACTTGGTTTCCTTTCTTACATTTAACTTTCTTAAATGTCCTTAAAAGTGACTAATTACAAATGTTTTAGTAGTCAATAGACGGAAACATGTTTTTCAGCACGTCTTAGTAGGCCTTACTTGTTCGTGTTGTACACATAATATATTATACACGCTAATGGTGGGAGAAAGGTAGAATTGAGAGGAAATGTATCCGTAGTTGCGTGAAGGAAGAATGGGGTACAATCTGGAAAAAACCTTAGTACAACCAACCGGGGTTTAAGCTACGAACTCCCAATCCTCAGAAAACCAGACTAAATGAATTCGAAAATTAGACCGCTTGCTACCACAGATGCGGGTAATAATAATAATAATAATAAAAATATCGTTAATACACAATACAACCACGATGAAAGTGTTCAAGTATCTTGGGGCATGCGCACTAAACGTCAGCCTTCTCTAGTCCAGCTTTCCAGTGACGGGAAGATTGGGATTCAAAATAAGGCCGGGAGTACTGATTTTTTTTTTCTTCCTAAATGGATTTCTACTCTCTATCCACGCCAATACCGATACAGTTCCTCTCAAGTTATTCTGCCATCGTATTTACCCCACTTTAGTACATTTATTAGAGTAGAAAAAGTAGGGAATAAATATCCACAGTAAAAACTCACACGTGGAAAATGAAAGTGCATATTGCGAGGATGCAAGAACCAATTTCTATGCAATGTAGACAAAATGGAGTGCGAGTTTATCATCTTAGAGCAGAGGTTTCCAACTTTAGTGGCCGAGGGCCACACTTGACTCCACGAGAGCGAGCCGCATCGTAATCCGCTAGATTTTGTCAGGTTATGTAAAAACGAGAACAAGTATTTAATTGTGAATGAAATAAGAAATGGCAATTCAAACATGTTTACTACAACATAGTAAACCAATTTTCCGACTAAAATATAATATATTTAATGCCTCAATCTAATATAATACGTAAAGGAGAAATTAAAAATGAACATCATGGATTTTCACCACGCAAGTCTAAATTTCCCGTTTGTCGGTTAAAACATCAATGCGACTCAGTGGCGTATTCTATGGGTAGCCAATCGCACCGGGTACCCCTATTATATGGACTAGTATTTTAATTCAATGTTGTTTGTGAAAACTGTGTAAACATTAATGTTTAAACTATATGTGTAATGTAGTTAGATAATGTTTTATTCATATGTAAACTATTATTTGTTCATGATTCAATAATATCGTGTTATAAGTAATTCTTCATCCAAAAGGGTATACCTGCCAGCTTATGAAGCTCAAGACTTTCTGATTGAAAGCAAAGAAGACAAAACTATTGAAAAAGTATTCAAGGTAATAATGATTATTTATTTTGCTAATTTAGTATAATTAAGTAAGATTACATAAATTAAATGCATATTGAATTATGTTTATGTATTCTAGCTGCATGTATCATCATGGTTTTGGCAAGCATATTTACCACCATTTTAGAATATACGCCGATGGAGTGAGGTTGGGTGGAACAGGGGATATTTTCAAATACATAGGCTAGAGTTTGTTTTTTCTTTAGTATTAAGTATTTATGGAGCTTTAACCGTGTTCCGTCAGTTCATCTAAGTCTATAATTTTTTGCAGCATACATTATATAATTATTGGTCATTGTGATTTTATATAATTATACATCAAAGAATCACAAAAGTTAGGGGTGTACACATGGGCCCATCTCACAGCCGATTAGATGAATATTATATTGAAGAATACGTTCGAACAAGAACAAGTAGGCTCAAGTATTCTACATTCCCAACTTAACAGATTATAATCAGTTTAATAGTTTTTCATTTTTAAATGATTATTTACCCTCCCCCCCCCTTTTTTTAATGAGTTAAAACTGTCTCGCTGGTCTCAACTCCTAAGTATAATCCAGAAGGCCGCACTACGGTGTGACGCCCTGCCCGAACTAAGCCTATCTAAGTGTGGTTTTATCCTTGGGGTGAGACGGACTCTCAAGTACCTCTACTAGCAGACCATCCACATACTAAAAAGTTTGGATACTATATATATGGTTAAACCCTTGTTCAGTGGACGAATTGTTTAACGTGTCTCTTTTAAAATATACAGGACTACCGATTACGGGAAGATCGGAGTTCAAATCCCAGTCAGATGAAATAAGGGTGGTTTTTCATAAATGGTTTTACACTCTCACTCAACGCAAATTCAAATACCCTACCTTTAAATTAAACCTTCCTCATCCCTATCACATTAGAATACATTAGAATAATTAGTGAATATGCGTATAGCTCGAGCAGGTAGTAAGAAGCGGTGCTTGGAGGAAAAAGTAGAAAGCACATGAATAATTTTAAAAGACAAATTATATATTTTTTAAATACATAACCTTTGAATGAATTTTTTTAATCAATAAAATAAAAATTTATCATTAATGAAAGGAAATCTATAGAATAAGATTGCCAAATAAATAACGGGTTAAAATGTTAAATAAATTAGTGAATGAAGTTAGTCAACCAAAATGTCGAATCTTTATTTATATGAAAATTAAAAATATTTAAAAATAGTTTTCTTTTATTACCAATGTGTTGTGAGCAACATGAGCAATCCCATCTGCCCCTGCTAACGAAACAGTTCGACTGTTATAACAGACTGTGTTGGTGCAGAAGGAATTAAACTAGTTTCTTAAGGAGACATGCACTTTGAAAATAAAAATTCAAAATTACAACAACAACAAATTATTTGAACGAAAAGCCTATCAATGAAATAGTGTTGATGAAATATTTTTAATTGATTTAGCATATACATTTAATTATTTCCCACACAAACCCTCATTGTTTTGAGGTCCTACATGTAGCGTTCTGTATATTTATCTTTTCCAGCACTGTTCATTTGATAGTATATTTTATTAACTTTTAATAAGTTTATTGATTTGATTACATTAGAATCCAATATGTAAATATTTTAATTCATTTCATTTAAATAATCTTATGCAACAATGCATTGTATTAAGCATACTTTTATAACACGCATGCACGAAAAATAGAGTGTGATAGGCAGCATATATGTTTTTAATGATTTTTTCCCGACAAGCATTTTTTTTAATCCCTGAAGGTGTCCACTATTAAAATACTTCAGTGCCTTAAGTTTCATTCATAGAATTAAAAAATTGACCCAAAATAGTTGTTTGATTTTTTTTGAATCAAACTTATGACTTAGAACTTCACGGCTTTCACACTTAAAAGTTTACAAATATAAAATACACCTTTTTGTGGATTTTTTTTTCTTTCGGAAAACGAATTCCTCCCCAAAGAGATGTTTAAGTAAAGTCTTGCTTCACCACACACTGGCGAACCCCACAACCCCCCTCCACCTATCATCCTTCAGATTTGTTTATTTCACCCTCTCAACAACCCCTCCAGCCCCCGCAGTGTCCTGTATACAGCAAAGGGTGAAGAGGGAGGTTGGGGAAGCACCTTTCCTTGTACGAACACACCCCTTCTCGGGCCCTTCCGCCCCTGAATAGTCCTCCGAGGGGCCGTCGCGAACCTTGCCGTAACCTCCCATCACAAATTAAATAAAAATAAGAAGACAGGGATTTCTGTCTCCCCTCCGCGGGGGATGCGAAGCAAACATCAACATGCACTCACTATGCGTGGGATGTTAGTGCTTTGGGAGGGAAAATATTTAGGTTGGCAAGACTGGGAGAGCGGAAGCACACATGATGGTTGTTCTTTCACTAAGGAAACTGTTCACATCCTTTTGGATCAACTATATTATAACCAAACAACCGTGTGAGGAGATGACGAGAATTTTCAGGAGAATTCCAACAAACAAAACACAAAAACAATATTTCATTAGTACGTTCAACCACAACGTTATTAATGACTTATTCTAAGGGGTAGGAGGGTAAATGAAGAGTAAAGGTTCACGCATTCGCATGAAGAGAGGATGATAAAACCACAAATAAATCACATTTGGCAAAAAAAAAATCCCAGTACACCCAGGCCAGATTCAAACCAGTACCTCCCCATCGACGACAATCCAGTATGTTGCGAGAACAACACCTCAAACCATGAAACATTCGCTGAGGGTTACCAAAGTTTCACAAATAATATGGCGTACACTGTGAGATATTTTGTCTCTCAAACAATATCTGTAGTGTGAATTCTAAAAAGAGGAGTAAAGATGGTGTGTCAATTGAGTCTATAAATATTATTACTAAAATAAACGAATCTAAAGCCTCTGCCAAGAAAAATAAACACCTTGTAGTCAATTTTCTTTTTAGTAAACTACCGAAAAGTCGATTTTAAAATCAGTAAAATGTAATTTGGACCGGGATTAGTTCTTTGGTTCTATTTCTATTAATATTTTTAAATTGGTCTACATTGTGTTTGTACTGGCCTTACAACCTTGTTAATTTTCTCCCCTTAGTGTCGCACTTTGTTATCGGTTAATTCCGAATCGTTCTGCTCCTACACTCCGTATAAGTCCATCAACGTCCTCATTTGAAGAGCTATTAGAATGTTTAAACATCCCTTTTCTCTACTCGAATTGGATCTAATGTTTTCGGGCTTCTTTGGAAAAGTTGTTTGGGGGAGAATTTGAATTCTGTAAATATTCCCCAAACTCTAGTTCAGATAACATTTTTCATCATTTATGCCAGATGATGAATGTTGGAACTATAACCGAAATGTCTGAAGTTACCGTTTCTTCAACGCGGATCAAACCTGCTTCGGTGACCACGCGGTCCAACGATATACCCTCGCAGTAGACTAGTCTTCCAATGACGGGGAGATCGAGGTTCGAATCGCGGTCGGGTGAACTGAGGTGTATTCCTAGATGGTTTTCCACTCTCTTCCAAGCCAATGGGGATACACTTCCTATAAATATAACCTTCCTAACCTTCCACATTCGCGTATAGCCCGAACGTGTAGTAAATCGCGGTGATAAAAACCATTAATAAACCGCTTCATGGAGGGCTACTTCTATGTTTCCAGAGCAGTGTGTGGACACAGTCACTCATTAGTCGTTATTTATGTACGCACATGCATAATTACACTTGCGTGCACAACCCTCCCACAAATATAATAATATTAATAATAATATATACGGTATTCAAATGAACTTTTCGAATACGGGGTCGTTTCACCCCACGATTTACGAACTAGTACTAGATCTTAAGACGCGGTGCTAAAAAAACACTCCTTAAGCCCGAAAATATTAGCTTTAATTTAAATACCGGCCGAGAAGGCCAGCAATTTTTTTGTATCTATGTAGGACTTTGCTTTCAAGAAATAGTATTCAATTCCTAGTGTACATATAATTTGGTGAAATGTAATGACTCTTTTTAAAAAAATCAACAAATATTTTAGAGGGTTGAAACCTACCTAATAAAAAGTAGTTGGTACTTTTGTTTTATCACCACGTCTTACTACCTGTTCAGGTTACAAGCATTTATGATAATTATTACTTTAATGGGGTGAGGATAAGGAAGGAAGCATTTTAGAGGTAATCTACCGGCATTTGCGTGGAAGGTGAGCGAGACATCATTTGGGGGAAACTATTCTCAGTAAACCCCACAGGGATTAGAACCCCGATCTCCCCGTCATCAGCAGGCCAGTCCAACACGAGTGTGACGCCTTATATCAATCGGCCACTGGTGATAGTAAGGTACTCTGTTAATATTTCTAAGGCACCAGTCCAAGATAAAAAGGTTAGGCCAGTGTCAACTTGTCCGACTTGGACGCTCTGCTTTGATCCGGGAGGTCGGACTTCAATCTAGATCCCAGTAGGGTGGATGAGGGCAATTATCAAAACTGTTCTATTCCCATCTTCTCTCTATTACTTTAGATTCGACTTTCTTATCCTGTGTTCTTGAATTAGGGCTGGTCTTATAACTACCGTATAAATATTGCTATCGGGGGAGGGGGGTAAAGTTAGCAACCAGATAAAGGTTATCAGCCACGTTATTATTTCATTTGTATTATGAACTGAATTTATCTGCCCGATATATGTAGGATAAACATATTTTTATGCATAAAACACAAGGTTTGTACTGTTTTTACCGGTGCGCACATGCGCATAAACCCTGCTGATACCGCTACAACTTAGCGAGTGACCACACCGTTCAACATTTGTAAGTAATGGCAGCTAAACAATGTAATGATATGAAATTAGACATCCCGATAATTTAAAATCATATTATAAATGAGAGCGAGTAGTAAGATTTATTTGTGTTAAGTTGTTGAGTTGCAAAGTATGGCGACATCTTTCTACGTCTCCGTTTAAAAAGACAACGGAGTTTGGTCAAAAGAGACGCACCTCTTTTTCTAGGAAGGTTCGAGAAGAAAATGTCGCTTGATATACCCCTTCAGGGTGCGCATCTTTTCACTTTCCTTCTTGACAAGAAGTCGAGTAGGTAAAGTCTATGAAATCTTAATCCGGTTTTTTACCGGAATCTAAATCTCGCGTGTCGGGAATTGTCATGTATATGACGTAATAGTCGTGCATTTAAATTAAAGCCACTTGTACCGATCACCACTTCTTATAGCTACGGCCACAATAGCCTAAAAGAGGGTGGACGGAAACTACTAGGAATTAAATATTATAAAAAATATGAACATATGCGAGTTTAAGAAAAATTTGAATTATTTATTCAAGACAAAACAACAGTGGTAAATAAAAATTGCATGGCCTCACAAGGCAAGCTGAAGAGTGTTGAAAAACATATAAATATGACAGAGATTGCACTTGCGCAGTACATTTGAGAATATATTTCACAATTTCAAAGTAAATTATTCATTTATAAGAATTAGTCTGGAAAATACCCCATAACAATAAAAAATCGTTAATATAGTAATACAGAGCTTAAAGAGCCTCTTTTAAACGGTTAATTACGCGCCTGAATCATTATTGTGAATTCAGACTAAGCAAATTTAAATTTTAAGATTAAATTTAAATATCATTCTGATATTTATAAATTACACAAATGTTTTCCTTCCCAACATAACTCAAACTTCTGTGGAACTATTACTTCCACCACCTTTGAAGTAATCTAGGAGATTACGGCATGTTAACATTTAAAATTATAATAGAAAACTAAGTAATATTACGTTAGAATACTTGTAATTTCTCAATAAACGAATCGGTAGTTAATATTATTTTCAAAGAAAATACATTTACAAAATATTACCTATAAAAGAAACATTATCAAATTTTAAAATTCAAACAATTATTGGTAGCCACAAGAGCAATAAAAATTATATTTTAACTAAATATCCCAAGCTAGAAAAAGAATCAAAAGTGGCTCCCTGCCTTCTTCTCTAAAAATTACAAAGAAACTAGCGCCCAAGCGGTAAAAGACATTAAGTGTTTCATAAACAAATTTACTTTCAAAAAATTAAATCTTCTATTGAGAAATTTACGACGCCTACACTGAAAGATTTCAATTACATAATTAATCTAAGTGCTCAAACCACTCAACCCCATTCAGGGTTGTTTAAATTTTAAATAATCATCAAAATATATAAAGTTTATATATTGCCATCCTGGAGTGATTGCGTCCAAGTCCAGACAAGGATCTCTCGTGGAAGTGTTGGATTTTATAGTCAATCATGTTTTCTGAGTTCCCTCGTTATATAGGTCTAGTAGATGGGTAAAGAGGTGGGCGTTTTCATATTAAAATTACAACGCCACACGGCTAACACGTGCTAACAGCACTCTTTTGTTAGCAGTTGCCAAACTTGGCTAAACACCAAGTCACGTACGCCGGACACCTGCTGAGTCGGCAGTGAAACGTGGCTCGTTCCCAAAACAAGTACGCTGGACATCTGGTGAGTTGCCTGTTGAATCTAAGTACGCTTATCCAATCACGTACACCAGACATCGGGCTAGTTTTAGTTCAAGATTGTGAGTGGCCCATTTGTAGTCTAGCCGGGCCAATCAGTGAATTTCTGGATCCCTCTATTGGAACATGTTGTTGCTGCATCATTCATAGCTTGTTAAAACTTCTCTTCATTTTAGAATTTGGTGCGATCAAGTTGGTCATGGACTTGTGCTAAGCCAGATGACACAATGTGTGAGTAAAGTACATGTATTAGACATAGAAAGTTTTGTAATCTTAGATATTGCAGGATGTCTATGAGTATCAGCATTATTCGGAGTGTATAGTATTCAAGCACACTAGCTAGTCTTGCTAGTGTTATTAATGCAGGATGTCTATATGCATTTGATTATTTGGGGCGGGTAGAACTAATGTAGCATTATCTAGTATTTCTAATGTTACACAATAACGTGTGAAACATCGAGCAAAAAAATGTGTAGATACTTATGATAAAAAATATATAATACCAGAACTTTTAATTTATAAAATAAGATATCACCCCTTTTTTTAATTACTATAAATTCATGATAACAAACTTGGACTTGATTTAATAATAATAACAAATGTCACCCTAATGGCGGCGAATAAACATTAATATTTCACGCTAGTTTTTTTTTTTAAACGTTACAACGAGTGCGAAGAAACAGATGACGTCACGTGGGCGCAGAAGCTAGGTTGTCTTGCAAATACTAATGTCGGTACCTGTCAAAATGTGGTCTATAGTTTGGTAAAAAAAATCATTTATTGTACTCACATTTAAATAATTAGTTCTTATATAACTATAAATCTACAAATGGCTTGCGAGTTTTTCTAAAAGTGTGAATTATATGTTTTAACTTTATACATAGTTAGAGCCTGGCCCTGTACCTACTAAATACGTGCACAAAGATTTTAACCTAAGAAATAGATTCTGGTAGGCGAAACTCATGAAAAACAGCACTTCACTATGGCAACGACCATTTTAACTTTTAGATAAAAGTTATCAGGTACTTAAGATTCCCAGTAAAAATGGGATGGATAAATACATTTTATCTGGTAGTCATAAGACGCACTTTTAAATTATCGATCAGATAGAACTATTTATAGGCCAGAATAATATTTATCCAGGAGTCAAAAGACCGGCCCTAAGTGTAGGCCTAAGTAGTGTACAGCTTTTTCGGGAAATAATACGAGAAGCATGTGGGGTTTTTTTAGATAAAAATATCAAGTAGAAAATAATTTGCCAAACCATTAAGGTGGGATGTAGGGAAGAGAGAAAAGGTTAGTGTTTTTGTAGCAAAACTTTTTTTTGTCAAAATAAATAAAATATTACTCCAGAAAACACCTAGTTTAGTTTTCTTCACACGGTGATATCAACTAGTGGTTGAATATCTGTCATAGGCTTAGCAGCATTAGATAAGAAACTTTTTTAAATTAAGAGAAAAAGTTGTCATTAAATTCCAGGACACCCCTGACAGATAGTCAACAAATGTCGAGGTCATCATGTGAAGAAAATTAAACTTTATATTTGGTAAAAAAAAGTTTGGATATACAAACTGCAAAAACACTTACTCTTTGTCATGGCCCCTACGCTTCCACCTTAGGGTGACACCGACCGTATACATTTCTATTTTCGAACTACGGAAAAAATAAAACGTAAGTTTCCATTTAATTATCACAATAATGTATCAATAATATAATGTGTATAATTATATATGAGAAAGTAAAAAGAAATAGCTTCAGAGTGGTCGAGATTAAATGGTGGTCTCTTTCAAAAGCGCCATCCAGGTTTGAGGGAAAGAAGAATAGGGGGTTGAATCAACCCCCGCAGCGTTACGTGTTGGCAAGGTTAGCGAAGGGGGAAAGAGGTTGCGCCCCCTTCACTTTAGTGCTACTAACAGTAACGTCTTTTAATCAAGACTGGGGTACCCCCAGGGGGGCCACATGTATAATTCTACCTGAGTACAACATGAGGGGCAAAAGGGGTCGGAGGTTGGGGAGGAAGGTCGAGATTACGGTGAAGCAGGGACGAAAGAAATACCACACACACACACACACACACACACACACACACAAGGAACACGTTCCAGGTCTCTTCCACACTAACAAATTGTAATATATAGCTGCCTAGTTGTTGACAGTGATAGATCTATTTATTTTTTTGCACCACTTCTTACCATCTGTTCGGGCTATCCGCATATTTACACTATTGGGGCCGAATTGAGGAAGGTAACAATCTGAGAAAAAGTGCCCGTATAAAACTGGAGGGAGGGTGGGAAACCATATATAGAAAACCAACCCCAATACACCCACTCTTTATCTCCGTCACCGGCAATCCAATCTAGTACGAGTGTGACGTATTAAACCATGCCACCAGCGATGCAGATAAATGCATACTGAATTTATAGGAACACATCAAATTCTATTGAATGGTTAGATGAATATTTTTAAGGAGCTAATGACCTGTATGTGTCATCGTATCTCTAAACAACAACAATAATAATAATACTGTAATAATGCTGGAAAACTAGTAACCAGCTGAGACACTTGAAGCCACGTGCAAGGGCGAGAAAGGGCAAGGGTCGTGTGCAAGAACGCCAACAATAAGTGGACGCTCCCATTAATGGCGTTGGTTTGTTTGCTTCATCATAGAATAGAATGCTCGAACTACACTAACACGTCCCTCACACTCAGTGACGTTCTTGCATACCACCCAAAAAGTGAAGGGTGAGCGAGAAGTGAGTGGGGTGAGTGATATGCGTGTTATTGGATTGCAAATCAACGCCACTCACTTCTGACTCACCCTTCACTTTCATTCCTTTCGTTCTTGCATGACTTCTAGTGGCTGAAATTATTTCGTGTTAAACTTGGATCAAATACGGCATTACCTTTAAAGATATTATTTTTTTAATTAAATTTCGTAGAAACGCGGATAGTCCACAATGCCTTTCATTAAGGGAGCGTCAAAAAAAACTTGTCAAGCTAAAGGCCGATAGTTTGGTGGACTCGAATTCTGGTCGGGTGTGCTGACGGTGATTTTTCCTAAATAGTTTTACTCTCTCCCTCCACCCGAATACAGATACAATTCCCCTAAATTAAGCCTTCCTCACCCCTGACAAATTAGCGTAATTAGTACATATACCTGGTAAAACACAAGAGCGTAGTGAAACGGGGCGACAAAAAAAAAATCGCGTTGATATTACATTTTATTTGAAAGTATGTGATAAATATCCTTCCGGTAGCACACCTCGTGGCCTTTTGCTGAAACTTAAACGGTACAAAAGGTAAACTGATAGTCCAAACCGGCATCCCGCGACACACTGGTGCACCACGGAGGGTCTGCAGGTCTGACGCGGGTCTTTGGGGGATCGGGGGGTGCAGAAGGTCTACAAGTAGCGGGGGGAAATATTTAGGAATAAAAATAAATATTTCGAAATTGATTATCTACATTAATTACTAAGATTTTAACTATTTAACAGCTGCTACGGTGACCACATGATCTAAGGCCGCCTTGTTTATGCATGCGTTTCGTATCGTCCATTCTCTTATGCAATGAATCCTATGGGTCAATTTATTCAATACCATCCCATAATGTTGTCGTTGCAGTCTGAAGAGTGACCGTTGTACCCTGGGGAGAGCGACGATTCTTAGGGGCTTGCCATCTTGTCCTCCCTCGCCGCCAACATAGACACCACGTGGTTTGAGGTTAGGTTTATTTATTGGGTGAAAGTGTCATCTTTTCAAACAGTTGCGTGGTCACGTTTAAAATGGACAAAATAACAACACAAGTGGATTAATCGTGGCACAACCAGTGCGTGGCTGAGGCGGTAAAACTGAAACTCTTTTCAGCGACTGACGATGCGACCGCAGGGCATATAGATACATTTTTTTAAAAGCCGCTACTCTCGCAGTAGACTAGACTGCCAATGACGGAGAGATCGTGATTCGGTCTCGGTCGTGTTTTCCCTAAATAGTCCCGTCCCCCCTCTATCCATGAAAATGCTGGTACACTTCCTCTAAGTTCAACCTTCTTCGCCTCTAGCTCATTAACGTAGCCCAAATGGATAGTAAGACACGCTGCTAAAGGGAAAAAAACTATTTACCTTCTAAACATTATCTTAATACTCGTTTTTTAATAATAAAATCTCACCTTAATAAACGGATGGTGTGCCTTGACAATTTTAGTGCCTTATTCAGCGTGATGTGCGTTGAAAAGGGTGGGAATCACTAATATAGAGCCTAGAGCAGAGGTCACCAATTAGTTTTGACGAAGGTCCGTTTTAAAAATTTGTCAAACCTCCAAGGTCCAGAACTTTAACAGTGACTCAAGTCAAGCCTTACAAGTCTATTGTTTTGGAGATCTGTTGTTAAAGTAAAGTTATGGTAATGTTTAAAAAATAATAGATCAATAGAGTTCCGAAGTACCAGTTGGTTTTATTAAAACAGAGAATGTTGATATCAAACAGGTAAACAGTTTGTTAACTAATTAAACACGCATGTACCGCTCCAACTCTGCTAGGGAATGTAAAGCAATATAATTCTGTCAACGCTGGTAAAAACTGTCTGTTTTCAGCTTCCATTGTGATAACTAATAAGTACTACACTAAACTATAACGCACTCTCTGCAATGAACAAACACAATAACAGTACAGGGGCTGCTATAAGACTGAAGAATGTTTCAAAGGTCAAGTACGTCCACGTAGCGCCAGTCTCTGTGGAGAGGTGGGTTAAAGCTGTACAATGTATATCCATGTCTACCCCTCACTAGGCCGCCCGCATGCTCTAAAGTCTAGAACTAGGGTCAGCAATAGGTCTATCTCGCAACGGTTTTTAGTCGAACGCTTAAGAAAACTACATCGTCACGAACAGGCAAGCTTACCTTACATTATTTCACTATGGTACAGCTTATAAGATAGGCCCATAGTGTTATCAGTCAAGGTAAGACTGCTACCTCTCAGGGTAAACGTACTATACATTTTATCAAGTTTTTGTATTTTCTATAAACACAGGGTCATAAGTATTGGAGGAAATATTGAATTTAAGGAATAGATCAAAGTTGTATAAAAAACGAATTAAAAGTAGAGTGTAGAAACGAAGGATGATCGCGGGACCTTTGATAGATGTAAAAGTTGATCTGCGCACACAAAAGGTTGCCGACCCCGGGTCTAGACAAATAAGAGCTTCTGGGAGGTTGCGACGATAGCTTCCACCCCTAGTCAGCAGGCCGGCCGATAAGAGGCAGGTAGCGAGCGTCCCCTCGTCGGTTCAGGTATGTACAGAATAGAGGAGGGGCTGACCGGGGGGTGGGGAGGGGAGGACTTTAATTACAACGCGAGGTGAGGGCAGCTCACGGTCTGACACACACGGGCGAGGGGGGAGATACTGCCCTCTCGACGTACACTCTCACACAAGGAGACAATAAAAACATGCGGGGCAAAGAGGGGTGGAAAGAGGAGAAGGGGTTAATTTCAACCTGAACAATGTGTCGGAGGGGTCCGGCCTTGTGTGGCGACCACCCGATAACACTAGATGGGGGCGAAAGGTTATGATAACATTTAATAAATTATTTCACCGTGCCAACCCTTCTCGTGTTCGAACGAAAATATAAAGCCATTAATTACAATTTTTATACATATATTTAAAAAAAAAAGATAGTGCTTTTTGTGAAAGAAAATAAAGTTTCCTTTATTTTTACCTTCGTCGACTGTAGTTAGAGGAAAAATAAAAAGGACTGAGCATATTACTTAAAAACAGTAATTATATCGCGATCGTGTGGGGAAACTTGACGACACAGGTATTGACAATCAGTTACGAGTCATGTACAGTCCGATTTTTATAGCCAGGGCCTTATTTGGCAGCTAGAAAAGCTATTATATTTTCTTTCGCGTACTCATACGTCAAGCCATGTGATCTGCAGCTGAAACTTTTGATATATGTCATCAATATATATAACAATTATAATATAGTTAAATATTAGCAATTTTGGCCGCAAAAATAACAAGTTTGTATTTTCCAAAAAGCCTCCCCTTTGTAAAGTGGAGTATACCAACTGCACAGTTAACTAGGAAAGAACTGTAAACCGAAGTAGAGCTGTATGTTTCAAAGTGATTGCTCTGGAGGTCACGAGCCTCAAAGCCATCAATTGTGGATTCTGTTCAAACCATTCTATTTCCACTTCGAGCGACATTGCTGTTTGGTTTCTTGTGAACGCGTCTAAACCTCCATTCAACTCAACCTAGCCACGGTACGGGTGAGAGAGCTAGAGCTTGAGAGTAAATGTACCAGCATTTGAGTGTAGAGAGGGTATGAAAACACAGCATTTGAGCCACAACCTCTCGTCACCAGCAAACTAAATAAGAAGACACTGACGTATTTATTCAGTTAGTACTAGTATCACAGTGCTATTTCGGCACATGATTTGAGCACCGAATTAACCTAAGGCAGCATCGCCAACTATAAACAATCAACCCTGTACAGATTGTGAAACTGGACGTTGCTTGAGATAAACAGTTTTCTTAGTTTCTCGCTTGGGTAACTTTATGTTTGGCATTGAAGAGTTGGCAATGAAATGAAAACAATATTTAAAACTTACATATTTCGAGATATTTTGTATAAATGTGTTTTTATACTCGTGGGTTAGAAAACCTGGTTTTTACAATCGTTCCAAATTCTGTGTAAGACTGTGAGTGTAAATAGTGGCACAGAGAGAAACTCTTCTTTACCAGGAAAAACTATATTGTGGGCACCATCTGGAACCAAACTAGGGTCCTTTTAGCCTGTGGTCGAACTTCCTGACCAAACGTCCAAAGAGCCGGACTCTCAAGTGTTGTCAACACAAAATATTAGGCTTCAATTGAATGAGTGAGATAAAGTGTTGGCCTAGTTTAAAAGTAAGGTGACAATATTACCTTGTATGGTTCCACTATGGTATAGCTTATAGGGTAGTCATAATGTAATCCGTCAAGGTAAGAATAATAATTGCACTTCACATGTCTAGTTTAATGTTAGACAAAAATAGAGCTATGTAATATGTTTATATTATTATTAGCACCACGTCTTACTACCCGTTCGGGTTATACGCACTTACGCTAATGTGTAATGGTAGGGTGATTGTGAGATGAAACGGAGGACCTACAGTTTAACGTGGAATCCGAACCACGGTGGAGGCCTGGCATTCCTCACATTCACAAGATGTCTTGTCAGAGGTGAAGGAAGGGTTTGGTAATCAGATAAATCTTTGCCGGGACCGAGGATCGAACCCCGGCCGCCAGCATAGAAGTCTAACACCTTACCCCTAGACCGCCAGGTCACCAATATGTTTATAAAGTTCGAACAAAATCTATTTAACCTTTATGGCAGCATTCCCAGCGAAATATACAGAAAATGTCGGAGCATTTTTTTAAAAAATCAGGTGCACATAAATCTCATCTTAATCTCGAGGTTCACAATTGCAATAATCCATTTATACGAGAAAATAAAATGTAATCTTTGTGTGTAGCGCATTTTCCAAGTTGTCCAGGCTATCTGAAGGCGACTACGGCATCAATCAGCGTGGTACGGGAGGAGGTCTGGCCAGCAGCTGATGGCAAGCAGGCGGCTTGTCATGGCCGCTCTAAGGTCAACACTCAGTCACATCTCCCCTGGATCAATATTACACGGAGTACAGTGGTTCCGGCTAGGCTGGCGAGCCGAGAGAAACGCACGGTTATCCGGACCAGAGAACATTTAAACCGCCCGCACTAAAGCGAGAAACCTCACCCCAGGGGTCCACCTTAAATTACGCAACGATTTTTTGTTCATGATTTTCAATCCCCCCTCTTTTTTTCCCCACTAAGAGATCGTAGGATTGCCTCTCCCCCATCTTACGTTTTTCCTCTACAATTTGATAAATTAGATTATTTTAATAGTTTAGTTCTTTCTATACATAAAGATTGGTAATAAAGCGAGTGATATGAAATTTAAAAATCTGTACGTTANGAAAAAAAACACATTTAAGGATGGCAACTAGACCTTGTATCGAAAGCGCACAGCTTTGGTGGCCACATGGCCTAAGGTGCTACCCTCGCAGTGGACTAGACTGCCGACAGCGGGGAGATCGAGGTTCGAATCTCGGTTGGATGTACGGAGGGTGTTTTTTACAAAACAGTTTTCCACTATCTCTCCACACAAATGCGGGTAGACTTTTAATAAATATAGCCTCCTTCATCCCTAAAACCTTTACCATAATTAGTATATAAACGTATAACCCGAAGGGTAGTAAGACGTAGTGCTAAAAAAAAGGGTTCAAATTCGACCACTGTATTTAGACAATAATATAAATATACTTAGTTATATTTGTTTCTCTTTTTTTTTTGTCCCCACGTCTTCACGTTCGAGTTTTACGCATACATATTAATTACACAAATTTAGGAATTAGGAAGGTATAATTTAAAGGAAATGTAACCTCATTTACGTGTAGGGAGCGTGTAGAACTATTTATAAAAAAACGCTCCCTCCGTTTACCTGACCAGGATTTGAACTCCAATCTCCTCGTTTTCAACTAACCATACTATTACAAGTGACGCCTTAGCCCATTCAATCATGTAGGCGGGTTTCTATTAAAATTAACTACCATGAATTCTACTCGTTACTTATCGAGATTAAAAGAAAAAATCCTCCCCTTACCCCATATTATGCTTCAATAAAAAAAAACTCCTTATCGACTCTCTCCCCCTTAAAACTTCGATGAAAACTTCATAAGCAAATTTAAATGGAATAAGCTTATAGAAATCCGCCAATGAGATATCTAAACATTTTTTTAGTCAAATTTCGTTAAAAAAAAGGGTACTTAGCAATAAGCATCGTCCGTTAACCATTTGTAAAGCCTCCATTTTTTTTAAATTGAGCAAAAAACCAAATGAAAAGTTATTTGGCAATTATCGCGGCAGAGATTCACCTCACCCCTTCCCCCTGAAGAGCCGTCCCATGAGGTAGCTATCTATTAGCAGACTGTCCGTGAGTTTATTGGTCCGCAGAGCTTAGTGGGTATAATTCTTTGATTTGTTACTTCTGCTCTAATGGAAGTTGCGTGTAAGTTCAGCCCTGAGAGATATCGGACAGCGCTTCCCAACAAATATTACCACCGTGTCCCTCATGCACGTATTTACGGTCAGAAATTGCGCCGGGGAATTAAAGCACAATGTAAAAAGCTTCACGCTAGATTCAAGAGAGTAAAGTGTAAGGGATATATTTTAATTCTATCGAAACCCGAGAAGAGGCGCTTTAGAATGGAAATGATTCATAGAGGTGGATAACGACAATATAGAAGCTGTACTATCAAGATAAAGGTAATTATTTGTTAATTTAGGTCAGTGAGTAAAATAGAATAAACTAAAGTCTAGTTACTAAACAATTAATGCAAACTTAAAGGTATATTTGAAGGTGTAGTTTACGGTCCTATTTAAAGCCAAGAAAGTTTCTGTATTTCGCTTTAGATGAGTAGTTCCCAACCTGTGGATATGGGGGGGGGAAGAGAGCTGCCAAGACAGCGGAACAAGTAAACAACATTAAAGTTACACTATTTGTTGTACCCCTATAATGACATTGTTACATTGATTTTAGTATAAAATAAAGAAGTGAAAAGAAAGAAATATTTGTATAATGTTTTATAACAATAAAAATAATGGGGGAGCGGTAGAGGACAGGGGGAAATTTGATAATCTACCCCAAGGGGAGGGAGAAGCTTAAAAAGGTGGTGGACCATTGTTTTAAATAGATGGCTTGTACCGAGATGCGTTCTGTACCTGCCTGTACATTATTGACAAAACATAGATAAAATAGCAAGGTCTTCTATATTCAAGGAATACAATTTATAATGTACTTTACCTTAAACATTCAGCTACGAAACTGGAAAGTGGGCTTAGGTTGGTCCCATTTTTAAAAAGAGTAGATCCATACATAGACATGTGTTGCTTTTAGATTATTGGGGAGGGTTTTTATAGAGATAAGAGGCGACATACGTCATCATGGTACATTTAGTGTTTATACTCTCAAAAAAATAAAATACATCAAAATTAACTCAAATCAAGGCAAAACAGTAAACATGGTAAAATAATTATATAGCTTATGTTTAAAAAAAAGGTCTAAAAAATTCTTGCTTAGATTTCTGTATTAGAGAGTTTAATACTATGATTAATGAAGTCATATTAGGGATGGATGAAAGCCGTCACAAGAAATTCGGTCTATTGAAAGCTTGACGCTTTAAACCACGTGAACATCAATGTTGGCTCTTGCTAGGATCGAGAATAATTGCAACAATCCCACATCAAACAACATTTAGAGCCCCTCTGCGGACTATTGCGTACGTAGCCCACTCTTGCCCCGAGAAGTCGGGGACGCATGTTCACAGTGCAACAGAAGGTCTGTAGTTCTTTGGAAAACCAATTGCAGCTTCCGCTATTATAATTTGAGGTTGCGTGGCAAAGTGAAACATTCACGGTAAAGTATTATTTTTTTAAAGGTAACTAACTCCCTCTCACACACACAGACAAAAGAACATGCAACGTTCTAAGAAATGTATTTCCCAAATACTTCTTTTAAAAGTGATTTAGCATGCAACCAGATCAGCCTCTAGGCATCATCATGAAAGGTTATCATTTACTTATCAGCCATTTTAAAAATTTCGTTTGAAAAAAAAAGAGTAAGTTGTAATGTTTTCTGTCATCAGTGAGAAAATTTAATTGTAGTCTATTATTTGATATACAGTGATGGTAGTCTATTATTTCAAGAATTACAATTGCAGATTATATTAATTGAAATGTGAATGTAATGAAAGTAGCTATCATTTTGTATCAGCAACCGTAGACGAAGAAAGTTTTTCATTACGAGAGTAATTAATTAACCTCGACTAACATAAATTTGTAAATAAAGAAAAATTCCTAAAGGCAAATGTTTGGAGTGTTGCACTGGATGTGATACTTGGACCATTACCGCGACGGGAAGGAAAATATTATAATCATTTGGGAAAAATGTTGAAGATATCATGGATGGAGATGGTATCAAACACAGAAGTGCTAAGAAAAGTAAATGAAGAGTTGACATGGTAGGACATAATACAGAGACAAACCAATCGCAAGATTGATGACATGTAGTATTTCCTCTACGTTTATAAGAATAAGAATAAGAATACGGTCGCATTGGATGATGGTTCATCATAGGGTCTAAGGACCGCACAAAGTAATGTATAAGGCCGCATGCGGCCCGTGAGTTCGACAAGCCTACCTTAGACCATTGATAGGTAGCCCACGGCACACCTAAATTCGTCATGCGGCCCACGATCAAATTTCACGATTAAGGAACTAATATAGTCAGCAAATAATAATCCTATATAAAAACAAAAACCCAATTTAACTAATTTTACTCAGTCTCTTAATACAATTTGTATGATTAGGCACATAAAATGTTCCATAAAAAGTTGCAGATGTTCTAAATAATTACCGTGTAATTGTATTTGTGTCCAGCCATGATCGGTCCTGCGCCGTGCTATCCACACATGCTCAATCAACTATCTCTTTGGTTTAATAAAGTGGGTAAGTTTAGTCACAAGATTTATTATGTTCCCGCTATCATTCAAAATGTGGCCCATCAATATTTTGGTTTTCTTAAGTTGGTTACTGTGCTAATATAGTTAGTTGCTCCCCATCGCCTTAGTTAGAGATGACAATTTACGGGGAAATTTTGAATTAAAAAATATTCCAGAAAATTTTCCGCAGTGGCGGCTTGCGGTTAAGTAGTAGAGGGGGCACCTAGAGCCTATTGTACTTCAAAATATAGCGTGTTAAGAGGTGAGTGGGCTATACGAAGGGTGGAGGGGGAACGCGAGTGGGGGAGGGGTAGATAGGAAGCACGGAGGATAAGTGGGGGGACAAATGTCACAGTAACCTTAAAATTATTTTAATTACTTTATTGGGAACAAAAAAATTGAAGTCTAATTTATGAACATAACGGATCTTCAAAGGCTCACATTCATTTGTTTCTTTACTACTTTTTTTTAGCACCGTGTCTTACTACCCGTTCGGGTTAGACGCCTATCTACATGTTACGCTAATGAGTTAGGGATAAGCAAGGTTGAATTTACATTAATTACAACCGCATTTGTGTGGAGAGTGCGAGGAAAACCATTTAGGAAAAAAATGCCTCAGTGCACCCGAATCGAACCCCAATCTCCCTGTAAAAGGCAGTCTAGTCTATTGCGATAGTAGCGTGTTAGACCGTACGGCCCCCGAAGTAGATGTTTTAATACTAATTCCATCACTACTACTATCACTACCACAAATTATTATTATTATTACCGTTACTATTATTATCCATTTAATCAGTTGAAATTAATTAACAGAAATAATAATTGAAAATTTTCAGTTATTTTTCCGGAAAAAGTATAGGGAAAATTTTCCGTCTCACATCTCTAACCTTAGTCAACACACACACACACACACACACACACACACACACACAAAGCTTAGAGCGGCAATGGACGTAAGTTCAAAATATGACAAACCAAAACGAGTTTATTTTATTGTACATTTCATAATAAAAGTATAACAATACATTTCTTTTAAAATTGGGAAGCAACTTGATATTTTCGATGTTTTAGTTGTGTTACTCGTATTAAATACTAATAGTAATAAAGAGCTATGTTGGTATCAGGCAGGACCTTTTTGTTAGTATTTAAAGGAATTCCTTAGAAATAGCTTAGAAGGTCGTTAACCAGTTGAAACTTTGCAATGCGGATTCGTCTTATTCCGTAGTGGGACTTAGAAGTTTAAACGCACCACTGATGAATGATGAATCAAAAGTACATTTCAGAAAGTTCTGATGAATTGTGTGACGCAGCTTAAACTAGAAGCCGGCACAGTCGGAATATTTTTTGTTATGGGGTAAAGGACTGTAGGGTAATAAACCCCCGATCGTACTTCATCTCTATGTGAGGCAAATTCATAAACAACCCTCGCTATGGAGCGAGGGGAACTCATATCAGAATGGTACAACGACGCAAAAACATGAATTATAGCTTTTGATTGGAAATGAAAACACCAAAACAGTGTAGTGTCGGGTGGTAGAAAGCCGGGTGTGGGGGGTACTAACCAAACATCGCATCATACACATATGGACAAGAGTCAGTTTAAAAAAAATATAAGGTCAACCACATTTTAATTTAACATTAATTTTTAAATTTCCAAACTATAATGCATGTAGGCGTGCTATTTCTCTATAATACTGAGCGACTCATAAAATAAATAAATGTATTACCCTTGGAAAATGTCAGGGTGCTTACACATCATCACGTTTAACTATCGTTAGAGCAAACAACAATAAACCCGTGTACACGGCGTTTACCATGAAAGGTCGTAAGTTTACCTTGAATGGTTACACTATGGCTCAGCTTATAATATATGACCATAGTGTAATCGGTAAAGGTAAGAATGCTACCTTTTAGGGTAAGCTAAGTGTACACAGTTTTTTAAATACAGTGCCGATCATACACTGTGTCTGGATATTCAGTCCAAGTCATCCTGTAACTCAACCACTTTTTGTGGCTGGGACTATACCAGCTCTGACCAAATTACAACCCATCACGTATTTTTATGCGAATAATACCAGAAATAAAAAATATACTTTCATGGGAGTAGGGTATATCATTTATATTCAACACACCCTTGGGTATTTACAAGAAGTTTTAAAAATCTCAACCAGGGCCTACTAAACAAATATAAGTACACCAAACATTAAAGAAATGAAGAAAGAAATGAAAACACTGTATTCATCCCAAGTTTTGTTTTACTTTTCTATTCAATAAAAGTAACAAGAAACCTTGTCTGGTGTATACATATATTTATGGAATGAATATTTTCACTTTAGTCCTTGCCTGAATCTTAGTGATATAAAGGCTGGAGGTCTACGTGCTTTAAGATGAGTATTATTATAAGAAAGCGTTGATAAATTTCGTCAATAAATGTAACCAGGGCAACGACTTGAGGGACGAGAGGGGAAAAGGGGGTGGGGGTTCTAAACTGCTCAGCAACACCCCTGGATAATTTACCTCTATTACGACCAGCTTGTTGAAGGGGTGGACAAATAAGGTTATGTTTTCAAATACGGGAATTTGTGTGGGTATGAGCCAGGTGGTTGGCTTCACGTTTACCTATATCCGGTTCGATGTAGAGTGGCGCCCACAGTGAATAATGAGTATTTCAAGTCGGGATTTGCACCCATACTATCCTTAGCACTAATGTTTAGGGTGTAGCGTTAAGCGCGCGCACCAGCACATGAGTTTAATTTTCACGTGTAATTTGACTCAATATCAAACTGAGAAGAATATTATAAACTGGAAACGCATATTAGTATTACATTATAGTCTGTTTACTAAATTAAGATGAAATGTTATCATTCCAATATTTAAAGTAAGAACATTTTACAGAGTTTAAATACTTCACTTGAAAAGATATGTATATGACTATGAGGTATGCAGACAACGTATATATGATATATAATGTGCATAGGCATATTTGTACGTATGCATGTGCTATGTTGATTAGGGCCCATATTGTTATGTTGGTATTGTCTTGATTTAATCAAACTAAATATGTATATATTTGCTGAATATTCTTTATTACAATTTTGATTTTGTGAACGCCCTAGTTTTTACACCACCGGCCTTCACAAATTATTCTTTAAGGGTAGCTGGCCAAAGCACCTTCAACAAATGTGAAGTGGCTACAAAACCTCTCGACCGTTTTGAGGGGGCCGTAAGTAAGTTCACCATTAACAATGGTAATCATGTGTGTAATTCTATCCAGGCACTTTACTTGCATACTATTCTCTAACCCAGTACTTCCGACAACGCCAGGATGAGGATTGATAGGGAGCCGTAAGTAAGTTCACCATTAACAATGGTAATCATGTGTGTAATTCTATCCAGGCACTTTACTTGCATACTATTCTCTAACCCAGTTCTTCCGACAACGCCAGGATGAGGATTGATAGGGAGCACGTTAGAAAAGATGGAAAATAAGCAATGGCTTCTTTTCTTTGGATTGTTACTAAAACATGAGTAGGAAATATAAAATGATATTTTACAAATCGTATAAGAATCATGTCTGAACACTTCGAGCAAGTATTTGTCCCACCCTATAGGCCCACGAGCCCTTTCTCTGTCCTATTATGCCCTTCAGTACCTACACGAGGGGTACCACGGAGCCCTTGACGCCATTTTTACCAACATTGGTAGCCCTGAAAAACATTCCAAGGCTGTTCCCTGATCACTTTAAATAAGTCTCTCAAATAGATTGTAACAAGGCAACATCCTGGCTAGACTAACAAGATTGTAACAAGCTGTAACAAGACAACATCCTGGCTAGACTCTAACAAGATTGTAACAAGCTGTAACAAGACAACATCCTGGCTAGACTAACAAGATTGTAACAAGCTATAACAAGACAACATCCTG
>CABEEJ010008310.1:3137-24680 GCA_901482245.1 Timema douglasi
GGGGGGGGGGGGTCTAGAAAACATAGTACTGACAGGGGCTATTATTTTTTATTTCATAAGATTGAAGTGTGAATTTCAGGAAATTAGCTTTATTTTACCAATGAATTTGAAACCTATTTTAAAAACTGACAAAACACATCAATATAATTTTACACTGTTTATAAAATCCCGTTTAACACAGTCTTTGATATAATAAAAATATTCTTATGAAACGTGATTCTAGGTATTTTCTTTAAATTGTTCGTGCATCTGACAGGGATACTAACCTTGATCTCCCAGTCAAAGATAATCCAGTATGTTGTAATCCTAGGTGGTAAGAATGAGGACGTTAACTAATAGGAAATCCACACGAGTTTGCGAGGATTATCATAATAATAATTATTATTATAGTTTGAAGGCGCACTAACACAAATGTTATTAGCATATAGGAATTTGCGGGGGGAGAAGGCGGAGAACATGTAAACAAACCCCTCCAATAAACCAGGCCGGTAGTCGAACGCCGACTTCGTCCATCAAACAGAGAAACTGCGCAGCCTTTGTAAGTATTGTAAAATCTTCTTTTAACAATTCACAATGTAAGGTAGTTTTTATGTGATATTAATATTTGATCGTAAAACATCAGTCGTAAAAAAATCTTGTTTTTTATGTTGAAGAGTAACACGTGTGCACATGATTTTATCTCGGCAAATGCATATTAAAACTTATAGCCAAAAAGGCTCATAGGGAAAAAAAAACCATTCATAAGAACCTAATAAAAACTTGAGGTAAAGGGGTAAAAAAAAAACTTAGACAATCTTCTAAAGTACTTTAATCGAGTGTGTGCAATACAACGATTGATGCAAATAGTAATCCGGGGTTGCGTAGTTATTTCGCTTCAGCTAACAGAATTAACGATCAAATCCTCTCCCGTAAAAAAACCACTGAAAGCTCTAAAAGCGAAAGTCAATAACGGGTGCATCAAGAAACTAAAAAAAATATATTATTCTGCTATATTCAAGTAGTCTACTCTTTGTAGTGTAGTATGTTTTTTTTAAACCTGATATTCCCTTACGACGACTATACCAAAATACATGCGTATTTTTTCTTCGCTACCCGCCTCGGTGGCGTAGTTGGCTAACGCGCTTGTCGTGTTGAGCTCTACTGCTGAGGACGGGGAGATCGAGGTTCGAATCTCGGTCGGGTGAACTGGGGGTGGTTTTTCCTAAATGGTTTTCCACTCTCACTCCACGCAAATGCGGGTTCACTTCCTCTAATTCAACCTTCCCAATTCCTAATCCACTAGAGTAATTAGTACTTAAAGCGTATAACCCGAACGGGTAGTAAGACGCGGTGCTAGATATTATATTATTATTCTTCGCTCCCCGTCTCACTACCCGACCGGACAGATTAAATTTACTCTAACGAGGTAGAGATAAGGAATATATAAACTAAAGGACTTGTACCTTGGGCCCGCATTTTAGTAAAGAAAGAAAAGGATCTAGTTTAGAAAAAATAAATTAAATTCACATCATTTGGATACGAATTCCAATCTTCTCTATCATCAGCAAAACAGATCAAACAAGACTAGTGCCTTAGTCCGCATGACCAATGATGTAGGTAACAATAATGTACTTATCTATGTCTTAAGAAAGGCTCAAAGTAATGCTTTCTTTTTCTTTTTCTAGATTAATAATAATATAATATTTAGCACCGCGTCTTACTACCCGTTCGGGTTATACGTTTTACGTACTAATTACTCTAGTGGATTAGGAATTGGGAAGGTTGAATTAGAGGAAGTGAACCCGCATTTGCGTGGAGGGAGAGTGGAAAACAAATTTAGGAAAAACCCCCGACAGTTCACCCGACCGAGATTCGAACCTCGATCTCCCTGTCCTCAGCAGTCGAGTTCAACACGACTAGTGCGTTAGCCAACTACGCCACCGATGCGGGTTTTCTAGATTAATACTTTAAACACAACGATTATTAAATGACGACCTATCCCCACTGATGGGCACGCGGAAAAAGGCGTAGGTATTGTCTCAGCTGGTTTACCGGGGATGGAGAGTTCAGGGGTCAAATACAGACGGGATGTATTAGGAATATTTAGTTCTTAAATGCTTGTACACTCATTTCATATAAATTTGGATACATTTTCTCTAAATTTTCTCTTACTCATCTTGATCCCATTCCGTGTTAATTTGAGGATATCCTGGACGTGGCTTACGTAAAATAAATAATCACATATTTATCTAAAGGAAGAAACACTAAGGAAGGTAGTTGATAGGAAGTGTACTCGCACTCGCGTGTTCAGAGGATGGGAAAACCACGATGATAAATCAAATATAAAAAACACCCCTCCAGCGCGGCCAGCGTCTCGATTAAATGGGGCCAAGTGCAATGCGGGTTTAGCGTCTTAGACCGCTCGATCATCAATACTGGTATTTAGCTCATATACTAAAAGGAACTGTATATTTGAGGATACATATTTTCATATTGACGTGCTTCTTTTAGGAATGACAGTTCTGAATCTCCAAAACCATTAAAAGGATATTCAATCTTCTTAGAACGTTCTGGTGTAGGTACAGTAGCCCCGTGGCTTCTTTGGTGCTGACTGACAGCTCACAGTTGACTTCTGACAGTCAACATTTAGGTATATACCTAAACTTTGACCATCAGAGGTGACATCTGCTAAACACATGTTTTTGCATATCATATGGTTCGGCGTAGGGATACATAATTTGGTCTGGTAACTTTTCAAAACCGTCAGCTAGCACCAAAGAAGCCATGGGGCTACTGTAGCTCTGTTAAAATATTGAAGGTTAAATCTATGATTCTAACCATTTACTTTGATCGATGAACTGCAATAGTACTATTTAACGTGAAATATTGATAATCTTTTATTTCGAAATTTTAGGATTTTATTCACATGGAATAATAATGATATTTCCCCCCTAAATTTTGATGTAGACCATATTTTGAATAATAAATCACTTCTTAAAAACATGCGAGAGTTGTGAACGTTTGCTACTCGTATCAGCGCTCATTTAGGCGGCGGTCATCTTAAAGGCTATGACCGACCCTGTTCCACGAGAAGATCCAATTAATAAAGTCTTATGGTCCGCCGGCACCTACATTTGTTCAATTTTACTCTGTCCTTGAACAACCAGTACAATCTGGTAGAAGCCGATTTTGTAGGATGACCAAATTGGCAACCCGTTTGCGAAAGGGAAAATGTAACAGGGTTAACCGATTCTTATGAATTTATAAGGGAATCAAATCGTAACTGTAATCGTGTCGTTTATTTCTATAAGAACCCACTTCGGTGGTCGAGTGGTCAGAGACGTCACTCTCTCAAAGATTGAGCTGCCATCGCCGGAGAGATCGGGAATCGACTCTCATTTGGGTGTGATGAAGTTTACTCTTAAATACTTTCCACTCTCCTCCTACGCAAACGCGAGTAAACTTCCTCTAAATTCAACTTTGCTCATCTCTAATACATTAGCGTGATTAGTATATCCCCCGCTTCGGTGGCCACGTAGTCTAACACGCTACTTTCGTGTTGGTATAGAGGTTCGAATCTCAGTCGGGTGTACTAAGGGTCGATTTTCTAAAATGGTTTTCCACTCTCCCTCCACGTAAATGCACGTAGACTTCCTATAAATATAGCTTTCCTCATCCCTAAAATCCCTTGCGTAGTTAAGAGTGTTCATTATAGCAGGCCCGACTCGGCTAACGGCTCGCGCGAGGTATTGAAAGTAAAAGAAAATACCTACGATATGCCAGAAATGTGTGCAGGGCATTTGTATGTGAATGATTACTAGAAAAGCTTACGAGATGGTGGCGGTAGAGTGGTTAGCGTTCAAGCTCTGATTACTAAAAATTTTCCGCGGTGACGATGGGGGACCAAGCGACAAAGTTTATTGTTAGTAGCTACAGTATGTCCTTTTTAAAACAGACTAAAGGTATCTGCACAGTGCTTAACTGTGAAGCCGTTCTAAAATGGTCAAAAACGGCCTTTTCAATGCAGTTTGTATCCAAATATAGTTTAATATTTCAATAATGTTCTGTACTAGAAACTTCTGTTAACTCTTTATCTCCATTAATGATTAATCGGAAATGGTGCACGTGCAATAGTGTTCGCGTAAATTTAGGATTTCTAACCGACTGTATCACAGAGTTGATGGGCATGTGAAGCACATAAGGGTATATATAGCCCGAACGGATAATTTGACTATTATTACACCTGTATAGCTGTAGAACATGTGATTTTGTGATTTGACAGATGAAAATAATATGTAAGTAGACCTAGTAGGTAACTTTTGTAATAATCATATATAACGAACACACTGCATAGGTTATTATTATTATTATTATTATTATTATTATTATTATTATTATTAGCACCGCGTCTTACTACCCGTTCGGGTTATACGCACTTACGCTAATGTGTAATGGTAGGGTGATTGTGAGATGAAATGGAGGACCTACAGTTTAACGTGGAATCCGTACCACGGTGGAGGCCTGGCATTCCTCACATTCACAAGATGTCTTGTCAGAGGTGAAGGAAGGGTTTGGTAATCAGATTGCCGGTGTTAATAACGCTAAGTCTCTCGGAGAATGGGGCCAGGTATGGTTTGATAAGCCGCCACTCACATGATATTTCTTTATTCCAAATGTTTTAACCGGCTCGATACTTTACCTTTCTATTGTCCCCCATTCTTTGCTTCCAAAGAAGACTCCAGCCTGTTCGTAATAAGAGAGGGACTATAGAGTGTTGAAATACCATTAAATCTTACAGCCAAGAAAGAAGAGTAAAATAATATTTAACTTTGAATATCATGAACTTACTATAGCTGAATTTCATAAGAGGAAAGAAAAAATATATTATTAAATAATTATATATATATGAGACCTGTTTGTCTAGGGCTAAGGTGTCAGACTTCTGTGCCCGGGGTCCGGGGTTCAATCCTTGGTCCCGGCACAGATTTATCTGATTACCAAACCCTTCCTTCACCTTTGACAAGACATATTGTGAATGTGGGGAATGCCATGCCTCCACCGTGGTTCGGATTCCACGTTAAACCGTAGGTCCTCCATTTCATCTCACAATCACCCTACCATTACACATTAGCGTAAGATGCGTACAACCCGAACGGGTAGTAAGACGTGGTGCTATTAAAAATAATAATAATAATAACACCACGGGCAGCCATATCGGGTTTCCCCTTAGTTATATATACTACGCGAGAGGGATATCAGATAACGCAACATATTTACTAATACGTTTATAATATAAGAATCGTGGTCATAGCTGATTTTAATTATATAATTCAATAAGTTGACCACCTCTGTGGTATAGCATTCAGAACTCCAGGGTACAAATCCAACATTCCCAGGTTCAATCCCCGGTGCTTCCAGAAATGTTCTGTGAAGCAGTACGTATTTAACGGGGTCAGACTCAGCCTCGTGAGGACAAATGAGAAGCTACTTTACTATAAATATGCAGTGGCTTCGGTCTAGAAAACTAAGATTACCAGATGGTAGGGTTCATTGTGTTGACCACATGACACTCTCTGTCCACAAATGTTAGCACTATCATCGCTAACGGCGGAGGACGCTTGATCGTGGGGTAATACCATTTAGTTTTTCAACAAATGTATAAAATATTAACCCACTCCCGAAAATTTACTTTAAACTATGAACCTATAATGTGGGGAATTATATGTTAATTAATAATTCTCACGATACCGTGTTTGTAACTCTACAGCTAGCTCTTTCATATAGCCATATAACAAAATATGTGCTCCGCAAATGTCATGGTTGATATTCCATTCATGGTAGGAATTACTCTATAAAAGGTCTTTTTTCTTACCAATATCCTACCATATAATATATTTCTGGTAGGGAAAAAGGCCTTTCAGAAAACCATTCCTACGCTGAACAGACTTTAGGTGGTGTTTATGTTGACAGCCATAAAAGAAATATAGCGATACTTTGTTTATGTTGGCAGATCGATTATTTTTTTAAATTTCTTCTTTAAGTGTCGACATTTTACGATCTTAGCATAGTTGATGAAACTTTCAAGAGCTCAAATTGCTCGCAAATTGGCCCCTTGGGTATGAAATTGTACGCGGCCCTGATATTAGTTTGGGGAATTAACGTCCACTTCCGAACACCGGATTAGTTAATCAAGTAAATTACTTTGGAACTAACTTAGCCCCGACCTTGCTTGAGCCACTATAACCTCCCACAATTTACCACCAAATTTCAATTTTCGGATAAATATATGGCGAGTTGTAAAACGAGGTTTAGGATTATGGGTAGTAGATTATGTTATAATGTTCCTATAGATATAATTAGTTTTCTTCAATTATGTGTAGAAAAAAAAACTGGTATTAAGAAGATGAAAGTTAACCTTTATAGAATTTTTCTGGACATAATTTAGTGGGTTCTTTATCCACACTGGTGGTTATACAGTTTAAAATGTTAGGCTCACAATATATTATTATTATTAGCACCGCGTCTTACTACCCGTTCGGGTTATACGCACTTACGCTAATGTGTAATGGTAGGGTGATTGTGAGATGAAATGGAGGACCTACAGTTTAACGTGGAATCCGAACCACGGTGGAGGCCTGGCATTCCCCACATTCACAAGATATCTTGTCAGAGGTGAAAGAGGGGTTTTGTAATCAGATAAATCTGTGCCGGGACCGAGGATTGAACCCCGGTCGCCAGCACAGAAGTTTGACACTTTACCCCTAGACCACCAGGTCACCCCTCACAATATACTGGAGTGGAGGTGATGGGGAAGTCAAGGTTAGAGTATTGGCAGGTTGCACTGACACGGGTCTTCCTTGTGATATTTTTCTCCCCCTATCCACGCTAGTGAGGGTGCATTTATTCTAAAACAACCCTTCTTATACCTACTACTTAGACTAAATATTTAATGACTTTGATTTTAAATATACTAATGGAAAATATAAAATTATAACATAAACTGTCAAAGCAAAGTCTTTATAAAATACAATTTAAAAAAAATAGCATTAAGGCGGTATAGAAAGGACCGCGAGCTAAGGTCTATATTTTTTTCAGTTTTAATGATAAAAACAATTTTACTCAAAATTAATCAAATATGTTTCAGATGATGTACTGTAATTTGTTTAATTTTCTATGCATATACTCACAAAGCAATCTCAAAAGTTTTCCAATATCCGTTATGAGCATTGAGAAATTTCACCAGGGTCCTTTTATCTTTACTTAAACTTTTATTAATATTATTTATTTGAGACATTTAACGTGTACTTTCTGAACCAACTGATTATATCAGCACACGAGAATTTCTATGAGCGAGAGCGAATGGCCTACACTACCCCTCGAGCTCGTCGAGACATGGAAAGGGCATTCACTAGTACAGCATAAATAAGTACAATTTTCAATGCGCATTACTTCGAAAACATTACTTTGAGAACTAACATAACCTTAACGACATATCCGGCGGTATCAAGTTTTCATTTCAAACACAATCATTACTTTATAAATTTTATTTTAAAGCATCGTAATTTCCCTCCTTGCGGTAGTTTTCGTTGTTAATATCGGCAGCATATCAATTATCCTACTAAGAAAAAAATCAAATTCTTTGATCCATTAGCGTTTTTATGGAGCAAGAACACGCAATCGTGAAGCATTTAACCAAGACCGCTGTAAAGTCTCAATTATTGAAAGCACTTTCCGCTTTAAAATTCCTGTTGCAGAGCGTTGGCTTGTGTAGTTAAATATTAAAACTGGCATAGACTTGATAGAACCGAGTGAAACGGTAAGCCAGAACAATGTACGTACAGTCTGATCAACAAATTGTTGAACCTTTTATTCAGGCTTTATTTTATTATTATTTTTATTTCTATAATTTGGTTTTCAATTTGTATATACAGAGTTGTTAAAAAAATGTTCAAAATAAATTGTTTTACAAATATGTTTATTTTTGAAAATCATTTCAGGTTTTTAATATATTTTACATATTATTATTATTATTATTATTATTATTATTATTAGCACCACGTCTTACTAACCGTTCGGGTTATACGCACTTACGCTAATGTGTAATGGTAGGGTGATTGTGAGATGAAATGGAGGACCTACAGTTTAACGTGGAATCCGAACCACGGTGGAGGCCTGGCATTCCCCACATTCACAATATGTCTTGTCAGAGGTGAAGGAAGGGTTTGGTAATCAGACAAATCTGTGCCGGGACCGAGGATCGAGCCCCGGCCGCCAGCATAGAAGTCAGACACCTTACCCCTAGACCCCCAGGTCACCCACTAAGCATATTTGATTATAAAAAGCAGCATTATACATTTATTACACTACGTGTCTAAATTCTTCTGTCTTAAATATTTTTCATATTCAAACGCATGCTATGATATTATTTTGAGTTTTACATGAGAACATCTTGGAATGGGCCTAGTAATGCTGTAACCAAATATTTTGTGTGCATACTGTACACGCATCTACGCTAATATTTTCAAACCATTTGCTTTTTGATTTCTAATATTAAGAAAATATTGTCATCGTGAACTTTTTCTACCTCAAGTTTATAATTGCGTTTTAGATGCTCTCTAACCCAACAAAGTGGGTTTTGTAACTATGTCCGGTTCCCTGTCTGTCTGCACCCGGTACTTAAGTCGAAACTGTTTGATACATTTTATAGTTCAAACTTAATATTTAGGACCGTTTCCTGAAGATTGATTTTTGACCATTTGACATTTTTCGGAAATGGTTTTGTTAAAAATGGGTTTATGTTATGGGTTAAGTTACCTTTTTTTCCTTGATTTACGACAGTAAATTAATTTAAGAGTAACTTCCTCGAAAGTTAAAAAAAAATTGTTTTCCTAACTTTAATACACTATATGAGAAACTATGTAACAATTTGTCGTACTAACTATTGTTTTTAAAATTCAAGTTCAAGGGTGGAAAATAAATGTATTGTAGTCAGTAGTAAATAAAATATAAGTGTAATATAAAATACTTTTAAAAAACAATATATTTAATGGATTTAAGTTCAAAATGTATTACTTTAAAAATAGATATATTTACTGGAGGTAAATACAAAATGAAATATTTTAAAAACCAATAAATCTTTTGAAGGAAAATTAATTTTTTTGTAATCAGTAGAAAATAAAATATAAATATTAAATTAAATAACTTTTACAGAAACCTAACTACTGAAGGTAAGTAAAAATATGAAATGAAATATCTTAAACAACAATAGATAAGTATTATATATATATATTTATTGAGGGCAAGTATAAAATCCATGTGATATTTTAAAGCGCAAAATCTATATTGGATGTAAGTATACAATATAATAGTTTAAAAAGCAATGTATCTTTTGGAGGTAAGTATAAAATATAATACTTGAAAAATAAATAAATCAATCTGGCTACTTTTGTAAAAATAAAATTGTCATTAAAGTTTAAGTCAGAGTAAAGTGGTTTGAATTTTAAGTTCTAAAAGCACTACTATTTAGCGAAAAGAGTAGAATTTATCCTTGCAACTCACTGTTGAAAGTTGAATACTCTTCGTAATATATTTAAGCATCTGTAATTCAAATAATTTGGCTTTTATCGAGGCATAAAGCCAAATTTGGAAACCAAATAATAATAAAAATATATCTTATGGTCAATAACAATTGCTTTCATAAAAATTAGGCTAAGTATGAGAAAGATATAGTTTGGATTAAGTGTACCTAATTTGCGTGGAGAGGGAGTGGGAAATTATTCAAGAAAAAATTATCCTAAGTACACCCAACTTAAATTTGAACTCTGATCTCCATAAAGATAAATGAGCTAGGCAGATCTACCTCGTGTAATAGATATCTCTGTATGCCTCTTTAGGAATAGAACCAGAGGCAGTAGACATATGATAGGCTATTCTGACTAGTTATCAGATAAAGGGCAGGGTTCATCCTTTATTAGAATGGACCGAATGTGGTCTGAATCGGGAAATAAGAGGTATATTTCATTTACGGTAGGAGTGTAGGTGGCAGCTAGCAGAAGTTTCTTTACTGCAAACATTGGATTAGAGTCATTATAGTAAACTTAATAGGAAATTATTTTTTATTTTCTTAGTAATACTCTTAATATTAATCATAAATGTCACGGTGCACCGCACATAATTTCTATCACTTTTATCTCAAAATATACATTTACTAAAAACTCATATAAGATTTGTGAAACGAATTAATATGCATATACATTGTTATAGAAACACTCCACTAAAAATCATAAATGAAATATTATGTACACCGTTACTTAATTACTGTACTGTTTAGGAACTACAGTAGCCCCATGGCTCCTTTGGTGCTGACTTGACAGCTCACAGCTGACTTCTGACAGCCAACATTTAGGTATATACCTAAATTTTGACCGTCAGAAGTGACAGCTGCTAAAAACATGTTTTTGCAGATCATATTGTTCGGCATAGGGATACATAATCTGTTCTGGTAACTTTTTAAGGCCGTTATCTGTCAGCTGTGAGCTGTCACTCAGCACCAAAGAAGCCATGGAGCTACTGTAGGTAGGAACACTGCTACAGGAAAATTGATAAAAGAGAAACATCTTTGTCCACCAAAGAGACAAAGAATAAAATTCTGTTTCAAAGACATGGATTAACAAGTATATATACTTGATAATATTTCATAAAATTATGGTTGTATAAAAATATATTTCAAATAAAAGATTTGTATCTTTAATATTAGGTCCTACTACAACTTTACATTAATAAGTTATTTTGTATCTCAAATAGTTGCGGAGGAGTTATCAAAATTGGAAACTTTCCCATATGTAAAGTAACATCAAAGTCATTTTTATGAGAAAATGATAATTGCCATCCTGTTTTAAATAATAAATTGTGTCTAGATATAAAACTTAATCAAAATTGCTAGAGTGAATTTCTAGAAAAAATATTTTTCCTCTTTATGGCTTTCAGTAAACTACTCTTAAATTTAGGGTTAGATATCTAATTCCAAAACTCCCCCAGGAGATCTTATGAAAATCCCAGATACCTAGTTTTATACCAACCAGTAAAATAGCTCTAACCCGAGGTACAGATAAATGAGATTGCGAAAAACACTTTATTTGTTTGTTTCAGGGGGTCATGAAATGTCAACATCATTAAAAATTTCAAGTTTAAGTTTTTTAACGATCACAATACTTTCTCTCTGAGGTGACGAGAGAAAGTAAAAAGTTTTATCAAACGATTCTAATAGACTACTACCTTTCAGACAGGTGACCTGAATGCCAGGCCTCAACCGTGGTTCGGATTCCACGTTAAACTGTAGGTCCTCCATTTCATCTCACAATCATCCTACCATTACACATTAGCGTAAGTGCGTATAACCCGAGCGGGTAGTAAGACGCGGTGCTAATAATAATAATAATAATAATACCTTTCAGCCAATGTTTGCAATAAATTTTTTTTGCTGTCACTTACCTACACTCCTACCGTAGATGAGCTATAGTTTCAGTATAAGCATTATTTTATCTAAAGACTTTCTCGAAATAAAATCGTAATTATTTTTCCTCCAGACGACAACTCCCGAGGTGGAACAATTTAGAAATATTGACTAGAGTTTCCCCAGGGACTGAAAACGATGGTTTGGATCAATCCAGCCAACCAGGGAACACACTTCTTGATTCTAGCTGAACGCTGGAATATTCGACCCGGTCTGGAGAAAGAAATACTACTTGTGGAGTAATTATTAATATGTTGTCCCGTACTTTTCGTCCGGGCCGACCGCACACTATGGTGTGTAGCAGTGTTTACCAAACTGGGGTACGCGTACCCCCGGGGCGAGGGGGATGAAGGATTTCAGGGGGTACGTGACGTACTAATAAGTTTTATTATTATTATTAGCACCGCGTCTTACTACCCGTTCGGATTATACGCACTTACGCTAATGTGTAATGGTAGGATGATAGTGAGATGAAATGAAGGACCTACAGTTTAACGTGGAATCTGAACCACGGTGGAGGCCTGGCATTCCCCACATTCACAAGATAATAAATCTTTGCCGGGACCGAGGATTGAACCCCGGCCGCCAGCATAGAAGTCTGACACCTTACCCCTAGACCACCAGGTCACCAGAGAGTTTTATTAATAGTCTAATAAAATATTTGTTGTTGACAATAAGTCTGACAAACAAACCAACGCAATATTTTTAAGTAAAGTCATGGAATTATATAAACCTTTAATTCCCTCTGTTACTGATTTGTCTAGATTATTACTAGATCTTTATTAATATATGGAAATACTATTTTTTATACTCTACGAGATAAAAGGTATTTCCTTTTTTTTATGAGGCGCTCCAAGGAGTACTTTAATTAGGCCATAACACCCTAAAGGGTACTTTGGTTAGGTCATAGCCTCCAAGGTGGGTACTTTGGTTAATTCAAAGCATCCAAAGCAGGTACTCTGGTTAGGCCATAACCCCCTAAGGGTACTTTGGTTAGGTCATTGCCCCCAAAGGGGGTACTTTGGTCAGGTCACAGTCCCGAAGGGGGTACTTTGGTCAGGTCACAGTCCCTAAGGGTGTACTTTGGTCAGGTCACAGTCCCGAAGGGGGTTCTTTGGTCAGGTCACAGTCCCTAAAGGGGATACTTTGGTCAGGTCACAGTCCCTAAAGGGGATACTTTGGACTAGGTCATAATATCCAAAGGTGGCACATTGGTTAGGTCATCCCCGAAGGATTACGTGACTGATGAATGTTTGCGACATTGGTGTAGATAAAGTGTACTCTCATTTGCGTGGATAGAGAGGGGAAAACCACCTTAGTATACATGGCTGGGGCTCGAACCCCAAACTCCCCCTAACCAGGGAGAATATACTAAGCAAGAGTGAAATGTGTAACTTTTCTTCACAAAACAGCATCAATCAGACTCTCTCTCAATATTTCCATGACCTCTTCACTTTTCCTTGTCATAAATAATCTCCTGACTTTTCTAGGTTTTCCTGTTTTCCAAAAAAATGTATCAACTCTGTTACTATATACTAAAAACAAGACCAACGATAAAATTGTTTATAAAACTCAGAAATAAGGTATGTTTCCAAAAAAATGACTTATTTTCTCCAGCCAGATAAGAATTATGATATACTCGGTGGTAAACATAATTTTAATATTCAAGAATTTATGAATACAAGGCTCGACGCAAGGATACCGAACACATGTTTAAACAGTAGTGTCGGTAGCTGTCATCAGTTTTATTTTTGTGCATCACGTCCTAAGACCCTTTAGGACCATCCGCATAACCGCACTAAAGGGTATAGACGAGGAGGGTAGAATTCAGAGGTAAGCTAGAGTCCGTTCACCGTAGGAATTGTTTTCTGAAAGGCCTTTTTCCCTACCAGAAATCTACTATATAGTAAGATATTGGTAGGAAAAAAGACCTTTCAGAGAGTAATTCCTACCGTGAATGGCGTATATCCTCGTTTGTGTTGAGGCAGAGTGGGGAAAACCACATTTACAGTAGCCCCATGGCTTCTTTGGTACGTACTGACTGACAGCTTTGAAAAGGTACCACACCAAATTATGTATCCCTACGCCGAACCATATGATCTGCAAAAACATGTGTTTAGCAGCTGTGACTTCTGAAAGTCAATATTTAGGTATATACCTAAATATTGACTGTCAAAAGTCAGCTGTAAGTTGTCAGTCAGCACCAAAGAAGCCATGGGGCTACTGTGGGAAGAATAACCCACAGTACAGCCGCCTAGAGTTAGGGGTCATACATAAATCAAATAACGTTTTTTAAGAGGGAGGGAGAGCTCTAATGTCTACATGGTGCTACATGGGAGGAGCGTGGATACCAATGCACATGAACTGTGGAAAAACTCATCCAACAGTGGAGTGAAAATTAAACTCATAATGACTTTGTTCAGAATGGAAAATGGAGGTTAGGTTAGATTAGGTTAAGTTACGTTTGGTTAGGGGTTAGGAGTCCAATAGGATTACAGGTTGTTCCGAAATTCATGTGCATTGGCTGACAAGTGTATTTTATTCTAGAATTCGAGTGAAAAAAAAATATATATACATAGTTCTGCCTAGGTTCAAAGAATGTACCTGCCTCATTTAGTTAAAATTGGTTCACACATTTTAGAGTTATCGTGGACCAAACATATGAACGTACAGTGTCCAACGGCGATTGATCAAGTTAAAACAAGACCTCGCAACTCTTGGTCAATAATTAATAACGTCGTGTATCTCCTAAAATCCTTCACATATCTTCGGAGATACACGTGAAACCGCCAGGGGAAAACTACTATACGATTTAGTGTAGTTTACAGCATTGACCTCCTCGTATGGTCCAACTTTATTTTAAGTATGCCCGTCAGAAGCTCCATCCTCCCACCCCATGTTAAAGATGATATAATATTAATAATATTTAGCACCGCGTCTTACTACCCATTCGGGTTATATGCTTTAGGTATTAATGACTCTAATCGATTAGGAATTGGGAAGGTTGAATTAGGGAAGTGAACCCGCATTTGCGTGGAGGGAGAGTGGAAAACCATTTAGGAAAAACCACCCCAGTTCACCCGACCGAGATTCGAACCTCGATCTCCCCGTCCTCAGCAGTCGAGCTAAACACGACAAGCGCGTTAGTCAACTACGCCACCGAGGCGGGCTTAGAGATTATAGATGCACCGTCCTTCATGGCGACGTGAGAGATGTTCATTATATATGGCGCCGGTAATAGTGCAGGCTCTACCGGCAACGAGGGCTGAAGAGGTCGTTTAATAAAACAAAGCCACCTGTTCCAGCAGCGCGGCGGTCAGAAACTGATACAGTCAGATCTAGAGGAAAAATGAACCTTTTAGAGCAGTGTTTCCCAACCGGTGGTCCGCGGGCTCGTTGTTGCCAGCCCGCAAAGAAATTCTTAATTGTAGTTAAACTTGTGTTAGAGTAGTATTAAATTGTCATATTTATTTTATAAAGGATATTTGATTTTTTTTTTTAAATGCAACTTTGACGATCCATCAAAGATATATTATAAAATAATATATTTTAAAAATCTTACATAAACAATATAACGCAGAAAAAGAGCATGATCTAAGGTTTTATCAAAGAAAATGGCAAAATCTGAAAGATATACATGCAAATTAATTATACATGAACTATACAATAGTAATATGATAATTATACATTAATTAAGCATACAAATTAATTTTAAAATAGTTATACATTATGAAGGCTATAGTATTAGTGTGTGTATTATTTAATTAATAAAGAAACTTTGGTGACAAAATTTTTAAAATTTCATGGTTCACTAGTAAATAGCTTTTACATGATTGTCATCTATTTTTCTGATCACATGTATTGTATGAACTTTAAAGAAAAAGGGGTGTTAAATATTTTATCGTAGGCCTATGTATTTATAATATAAAGATTTTTCTTCTATAAAATAAATAATAAAGTGTAGTAACTTTATTAAAAAAATGTATATAAATATACGGTACACATTTTTGTTGGAGAATCAATTTTAATTTTTAGATAATCGATGTAAAGCTTACTTTGGATTAATAGAGGCTTAAACAAATCTGTAGGATTCGTGAGCCTCACTCCAACCTTCTACACCTCAATTACGTATATCAACATCAACGAAAAGTGGAAAAAAGAATTATGAATGCGAAATATTGTTTGTGAAATAAAGTCTGGAAACTAGATTTGACCCAATTTATTCCTGCTTTAAAATCAAATCTGGGCTAGCACCCTCAAACCATGTAGCTTGCCGGTCCTTCCTAAGCACTGTCCACACTTGTAACAGTACACCGTAACGTAACCTCGACGCGTATCATGATCGCGGTAGTTTGGACGGGACCTTGTAACTTCTTCGTGAACATGAGAGTGTAGCGAGTAACAGATGAGTGCGATCCGCCTCTGGTCGGTATTTCCCCGTCACATCAAAGGATGACACGGGGTGAGGATACGACACCTGTGGACGTGCATCGAATCAAACACTACTGCGACTCACATTTTATTCTTTCCCTTTTCAAAGTGCAATAAAATGGAGTGGACCGAGGAAAAGGTTATTCAATTAATTGAAACTTAGGAGTAAAGACCATTGTTGTGGAGTCATGGAGTGCGAAAGACAACACATCATTTTAATAAAATTCTACGCAATGATGCGTGGGGAAAAAAATAGCAGGAAAACTTGGAAAGGATGCGGATGACTGTCTTCTGTTCTTTATCGCACAATGCGTAAAATATATGCTGTGGCAGCTACTTGTTTATCTAAAGCTATGTCATATGTATTCCACCACTTCAAACACAATACTGATGGAATGTTCGTGACGCAACGAGGTTCGGTTCGACCGAAACTTTGTCTCAAAAGTGTCAGTTGCATCGTCAACCCACACTAGACATATTCGCGACGACGTTACGTTACGCTGTACTGTTACAAGTGCTTTACGAAACATTAGTTTGCTGGACCGTTGATAAAAAAAAAAGTTATTTGTAAGCCAATATTTTATCATATTTACAAAACTAATATAGAGCGCCCTATTTTGACAAAAGATCACTAAATTTATTTCACAGTTGTAAACAAAACAAAATTTTCACCTTCCGTCACATGTGATGTTGGTAACATGATCCAAGGTCCGGGTTGTAGTCGGGAGTATTTAAATGACCCCTTCCCCCCTTCAAATTGCTTACCATTCTCCCTCCACGCAAATTCGGATAAACTCTATCTGAATTATCCCTCTCCCATTACTGTCAGAAAGTGGAGAGTTCGGAAGGGTGGATAATACGTGAGGGCGGATATACTACACTGCAAAAGTGAAACTGCTCTTTTTATGAATTGGGCAAATTTATGCTCATTTCGTATACTGGCGTCTTCCCATGACCATTTCATTAACTTGGCAAAAATTGCATTAATTCTTATGAACTGTAACTTATTGTACTATCTTCTAAAATCTGAACAAAAATTCATTTCAAAATATTACGTTAAGCTAACCTAATCTTCCATTCTAAAATAGTTAAAAGTTAAATTAAAGTTGAGATTAAAACTGTTCTTAACTTGTCCATATCACGGACTGGGGAAAAAAAAACATGTCCATCTCATTAATTGAGTAACAATTGTAACTGCCTAGCTCATGAAATAACCACACATACATTAAAGCTGTTCATTTTGATGTTGGACGCACTAATTATAATGTTTAAAAATACTTCTATGATCCAGTGTGCTCTTCTAACATATACTTTATTATTTAGCACCGCGTCTTACTACCCGTTCGGGTTATACGCTTTAAGTACTAGTTACTCTAATGGATTAGGAATTGGGAAGTTTGAATTAGAGGAAGTGAACCCGCATTTGCGTGGAGGGAGGGTGGAAAACCATTTAGGAAAAACAACCCCCAGTTCACCCGACCGAGATTCGAACCTCGATCACCCCGTCCTCAGCAGACGATCTCAACACAACAAGCGCGTTAGCCAACTACGCCACCGAGGCGGGTAGCATATACTTATTTTATTTAATAAATAGAGCAGTGAATAGATAATGTTCTTTAATATTGTAGTTTCACAACATTTTGAAGGGAACATTTGACCTTTATGTTAAATCATAAGTAACGCTGAAACATAACTACGACGAGGAAACATTTTTAAAATAATGAGGATGGAAAATGACAGGAATTTCAAAGTTATTTCAATTTATTGGAGGTTTTTTCCCGTGTTTTTTTGTGTGTGAATTCCCCCGGCTAAAAAAAAATGAACAAAGCACAAAGGATGCTATAAAAATATACATGACAGTAACGCAACGAAATAATTACACCATTAAAAAAAAGTTGTCTAATAATATGCTTATTTTTATTATTTTCTGTAAAAAATAAAGCTTTACTCTGTGTTGAAAAGACAACAACTACATACAAACTTTCAATTAATGAGCAAAAAGATTCACCACGTATCAATTACTCATTTGGGTTGCACATATTTTCATAAGAACCTACATAGATCGACACGAGGCCTAAATTTCAAGGCCATTTAATCTGGTTGTCTGGAGATGCGGTGTCACCATTAGAATCCTAGCTGGGTGTAACATGGCTGTTAAAAAAAATCCAACGCTCATGTATGTACATTTTTACATAATTTTATCTTCCTCATTCCTATTCCAATAGTGTGATAAGCCAAGATGTTAAACTTAATTTTTTAAAGTTGTAAATAGGCGTATAACTTATACGGGTATTGAAACATAACTCACGCCAAGAAAAGGCATGACAAAGCTAAATATATTAAATTTGTAAAGTGAATTACAGGCAGGCAACTTTTGGGCAGATAAAAAGTAATTTACTAAAATATAAAATAACACTAGAAAAATATAGTAAAAGGTTATCAACGTTGACCGCAGTTTTTTTAAATTAATATCTTGGGTATTAAATGTGTAATTACTGAACCGACTGATTAAATCAACACATAACTTATAAACTAATTTAAATCTATAACAGATCTAAAAAAAAAATCCCCCAACTGGAAAACCTATATTTTACAAATGATACATTTTTTGGTCAGGCCGGAAATTGAACCAAAGACCTAAAACTTCGCATACAGACCCGTTACGAAATAAACTAAGATGTCGGACTTGACTGCAAAAAAAAGGTGTTATTTCCAAACGATTCATCTTACTAGGACCCGAGTTAAGAACGCTCATATGGTGCTATCTATCTTCTCAGTGGCGTGATGTAGTAACAAAGCGCAGGGGGGTCGTTGATGGACCTAACACTATCGAGGTCAAGAATGGCTTGACCCATCTGTTGAACGAATCTCTGGGCATTAATCTACTGCCTGCACGTGTTCTGAATAAGGAACCATAGTCAATTAAGGTATTATTCGCAGCGTTCCTTCTTGCATTTCAATTCTCAACGCCGCCATTACTCTATTTTGTATGTACGCACTCACTCTGCTTCTTACTACCCATCCAAGATATCAACACATTTGCATTTGATAAAGGTAGAATTTTAGATTAAGAGTACCTAAATTTTCGTAGAAGATGATTGAAATACCAGCTAAAAATTAAAAAAACCCCACCCTTTTCAGGGTCATCCAAATATTTACACTAATGAGGAAGGTATCAGTTAGGTACAATTTAGAGTAAATTTACCTGAATTTGTTCGGACAGAGAGTCACGGACAGTACACCCGAACCCCGATCTGCCCGTTGACCAGTAATCCAATATACTGCGAGATTAATGATTTAAACCGCGTAACCACCAATCCGGGTCACCATGAACAGTTCTTGGATACGGACAGAACATAGATCCGCAGCTATAAAGATCAAAGAGGGTTATTCTACGATGTTATTTTTTTAATAATTTATAAAATGTATTAAGCATGATAAAATCAGCGCAATAACTTAAAATTCATGTTACATAGTACGTTCATAGAAATTATTTCAATATAAATAATTACTATGTATATATAAAGTATAAGTACTTTTTCCTTGGCATAACTTATAATGTTTATAAATAAAAAAACAAGTTGAAACATAAGTTATGTTAAATATTTATAAACATTATTAATTAAACGTATAGTCCAAATTATATAACATAAATATAAAAATAAATTTAAGAACCTTGTTAGATATTTTTCTGTTGCCTGTTATTATTAACTTAACAATATTGCTCCTAAACGCCCCCCTTACACCCTATTATTATCAAATCAAAAAGTTTCCCTAGGAGTGGCACTGTCCAGGCTGGGAAACACTGGTCTAAGGCGCTGGGCTCACAGAATATTGGATAGCAGTGAAAGGAAGGTCGAGGTTTGAGTCTCAGCAGGGTGCAAATGTTTTTACACGTGATTTGGTTTTCCCATCCAATCTAACAACTCCATCATTAGGGGGCGTTCAAGGTATTACGTAATCACCTTAGGCGGGAGGGGGTTAGAGGGGCTCGAGCTTTGCTAATTTTTACTGACAAGGATGGAGATCAGAGAAATGCTTACGTAAGACAGAGAAATACGGAAAAAATTGAGGTAGGACGGATTGCAAGCCGCTTGGACCTCAGGCAACAATGAATATGCTGATTGGCTGAACGAGGAAGAAGTGGAGAAGCCTAAAGGCGTAAGCCAAAGCTTGAGTGAACTTGTCCCTCCAAATATAAACATAATAAGTGAAAGTGTTGAGAAGTGGATTTAAGTACCTTAGTGATTAGATTAAATGGAGTTTCGGGCGTGTTATTTTATAAATATAATATTCATGTATTCTTTAATAATAACACTTTTTCTTTATAACTTTGATTTAAAAGGAAATTAAAATTTTAAACTTTTATAATGTTATAAGCTGTTTTAATTCTACCCGTCCAATAAATTTAATAATAATAATTATTATTATTAGCACCACGTCTTACTACCCGTTCCGGTTATACGCACTTCCGCTAATGTGTAATGAATGGTAGGGTGATTGTGAGATGAAATGGAGTACCTACAGTTTAACGTGGAATCCGAACCACGGTGGAGGCCTGGCATTCCCCACAATTCACAAGATGTCTTGTCAGAGGTGAAGGAAGGGTTCGGTAATCGAATAAATCTTTGCCGCGACCAAGGATTGAACCCCGGCCACCAGCACAGAAGTCTGACACCTTACCCCTAGACCGCCAGGCTACCAATAAATTTAAATTCACTGTATACCAGTGTTAGTTGTCAATTATTTCGTAATATTAATTTACATCTCTATGTTAATAATTACCAGCAATTTATAAATTGCATCCATTTTAATAGTTTTCTCATCGCGTCTTACTACCTAATTAAGCTATAAGCAAAATTGCATGAAAAAAAAAGAATGGTTATTCCTGTGAACAAATGAAAAAAAAACTGACAAATATTAAGAAAGGAAAAGAGGTGTTCAGGAATTTGTTTATTTTTGCTTACAAGGGGGAGATGGGTTTAAAACGGCCAAAATTGTGCTTACGTAATACTTGAACGCCCCCTTTTTCCATATATTATTTTATTAAATTACTCATGTATTAAAATTTGTGAACTAAAAATGCCTTACATTTGGGAATTTGCTTTGATTTAGGCCACTCTAAAGTCCAATTTTAATGCTGTTAACATTAATAACATTTTAGTATTGACTCTATTTGTGTTATTTTATAGCTATTGATAATATTTATCACACGTGACAGCTGCAGATCACATGACTTTACGTATGAACACGTGAAAGTTGATTCAGTAATTTTTCTAGCTGCCAGATAAGGTTATTCCTATAACAAATAGACTGTATGTGGTTGTTTTTTTGTGCTCTGCGCCTTAATATCTCTTCAGGCTATCCGCGAAGAAGGTAGAATTTATATTAAATATATGAGAAGGGAGAGCCATCAAACATTTAGGGATAAAAAAAAAACTCAATACACCCAGCCGGGATTCAAAACCCTAACTCCCCATCACCAACCAGCCAGACTACAGTAGCCCCATGGCTTCTTTGGTGCTGACTGACAGATCACAGCTGACTTCTGACAGTCAACATTTAGGTATATACCTCAATTTTGACCGTCAGAAGTGACAGCTGCTAAACACATGTTTTTG
>CABEEJ010008311.1:0-24672 GCA_901482245.1 Timema douglasi
CCTCCACCGTGGTTCGGATTCCACGTTAAACTGTAGGTCCTCCATTTCATCTCCCAATCACCCTACCATTACACATTAGCGTAATTGCGTATAAACCGAACGGGTAGTAAGACGCGGTGATAATAGTAATAATTAACACAATAGGTTGTAAAATATTCCTAATGATGATGATGGGACTCACAAATATACGTACCTTGCCATAACAGTTTTAAATAAAGTCAGTACTACATATATACATACCTAATCACGGCATTCCCTAAAGAAAAACAACCACTCTTTACTTAATCCATCCTCACTAAATTTCTTCACACTTCCCTGTCCTTGTATACTCCTTTCAACAACATCTATACACCGAGTCTGACATGCTCTTTTAAAACTCTTAAATGTTCCTCTTTTTCACAGATTCAGCCACGTCTTACATGGCCTACCTCTTCCTTTTGATACACACACTCTACCTTCATATATTTGCTTTATCACTCGGTTCACACTCATCCTCTCGAAATGCCCAAACCAACGTAAGCTGCTTCTTTCACATTGACCTGTTGTATTCCTTTCAAACCTCACTCCTTCAGCACCCATTCATCACTGACTCTGTCCATAATACAGTAACCCATGGCTTCTTTGGTGCTGACTGACAGCTCACAGTTAGCAGCTAAAAGCTTTGAAAAGTTACCAGAACAAATTGTGTATCCCTACGCCGAACCATATGATCTGCAAAAGCATGTGTTTAGCAGCTGTCACTTCTGACGGTCAAAATTTAGATATCATACCTAAATGTTGACTGTCAACTGTCAGCTGTGAGCTGTACAGTCAGCACCAAAGAAGCCACGGGGCCACTGTATATACCTAAATGTTGACTGTCAACTGTCAGCTGTGAGCTGTCAGTCAGCACCAAAGAAGCCATGGGGCTACTGTAGTAATTTATTCCCTCTTTACTTCCCGACACGTTGGAGAGAAAGTATTGTAATCATCAACAAATTTGATCTCTATATTTTGATAAATGTCTCCGTTTCATGACCCCCTGAAACCAAAAAAGTTGTTTTCTCAATACGGTCTGTCTGTCTGTACCTCGGGCTAAAGCCTTAACTATTTTACAGATTGGGATAAAACTTGGTATCTTAGGTGTTCATGAGGTCTCTCGTTTTTTTTTTTNTTTTTTGAACTAGATTTCTAATCTTAAATTTAAGGGTAGTTTACTGAAGGGCAAAAAAAATAAAGTAAATTTTCTTGAAATTCTCTCTAACGATGTTGATTAAATGTTATATATAAACACTGTTTATCATTATAAACAGGATGGAAATTCTTTTTTTCCTCATATGAATAAATTTGAGCGTACTTTATATGAGATAAATTTTCCAATTTTCAAAATTTCTCCGCAACTATTTGAGATACGAAATAACTTGTAGTTGTAAAGTTGTAGTACTATTAAAGATACAAATCTTTTATTTGAAATATATTTGTATAAAATCAATAATTTCTGAGATATAAGCAAATATATATACTTTCTAATTCAGGTCTTTGAAAATGAATTTGATTCTTATGCTCTTTGGTGGACAAAGATGTTTCTCTTTTCTTAATTTTTCGGTAAAAGTGTTCCTAGTTCCTAATGACATAGAGTAACAATGTATATTATTTAATTTATGGTCTTTGATGTAGTGTTTATACAACAATGAATACACCTATTATTTCGTTTCACAAATCTTACCACGAGTTTTTAGTAAATGTATATTTTAAGATAAAAGCGACAGAAAGTCTCTGCGGTGCACCTTTTGTAGCATTTATTTGAGTTCTGGTTCACATAAAACGTAAAGACTCATCAACCTTGAGATCGAAATTTTTTCACCATTACAATACTTTCTATTGTTATGAGAAAGTAAATACTTTGGTCATATGGTCCATGGTAGCTTTCCATTGTACACACCATTAGAATAAATAAACTTCTAATCATCATAATAACGTCAAATTTAATCACTAAAACAAATATTATTTATTTTATTTTAACGGTTTATAGCGTAACAATGAGATACAATTGTTTTAAACAAAACAAAGTTAATCTAAATAAAGTGTATAATACTGTCAACATTTTAAAATATGGTGTTAGCGAAAAATTAACAAAGCAACAATTGATTAACGTATATGGCCGTATGAATAACAGTCGCACGTAATGGTTAAAGGGTGGGGATAGTAGTCGTCGTTTTTGTTATTGTTTCCGTGATATTTTAAACCTGGTATATTTTGATATTATTCTTTACAATGAATTCATAATTAATAACGCTAATCTGATCCAAACCCAGAAGTTCCATTATGACGAACATCAGCCAAACAATACTCCGAGAGTACAAGAAGAAAAGCCATTTGTTTTTGGACGGGGATAGGAGGAGTTTGGGGGTCGAAGTGGAGGGTGGGGAGGAAGGATTAAAGGGGGAGCTTTTGAATCGCGGAATAAAAACATGCGGGCACGCAAACGCGGTATTTAATATTTGGAAAAATAAAAGCTTGTTAAAGAGACACGCACGATTTTGTTTAGCTATCGCAAATAGTGACGAGACTTACTATCACGCAGTACTGTGATAGCGTGCATGCCCTTCGATAACGTGTCTGCGTTCTGATTTTAAGGGACCCGGGTTCGATTACCGGTATGATCGAAAAATTGATCAAATTGTCAAAATACAGTATGGGCAGTAGCTAAAATTAGTGGGAGTGCTGCTCCAGAAATTTTTTAGCCTTTGTTTTAAAATTGTGTAAAAGGGGGGAAAAAACATGTATATAAAGAAAATTTATTCAGGAACTTGATAAAATCTTAGCAAAAAAAACAACTTTTTTACTTACTTTAACTTAAATTGTTACAGTTCAAGCTTGATTTATTCATTTAAAAATGAAATCCATCCTTCTTGTTTTAATTTGCGCAAAAAGTTCAATAATTTCCTCCTTGATCTTTGGATGACAATTGAGGAAATTTTTCTCCATTGAAAATACTGCAAGCGCATTTAGTCTTTCTGTTTAATAAAATATTTGAAAAAATGAATCAAATAGAATAGCTGGAATCAGAATAATAATCTAATTCTACACTCTTCTACACTTTATCATATTCAAGAATATGGTACTCGGTTTTTAAGCACAACACACGCTGAGTAAAAAAAACAACCCTTCCTTCTACCATCCCGCCAGAGCAACAGTGCTTTCTTTAACTGGCAGTCCCGCTTTCCTCTCCACTCCCCTCCTATATACGCATGCGCACAACAGTCAAACATCATGTCGCTGGCACTGTGAAGCGCACAGTTCCATACAATTTTTTTTCTATCTTTTTCATAAAGTGGGGGATGGCCACTGAAGTACTGACATTAAGCTTAAGAAATATAAATTGTACTACAAAAATAAATAAAGAATTAGAGAAAAAAGGACTCATTATATTAAATGTTATCGATAATATCAAGTGGAAATAGAGGGTGCTGCAGTTCCGCAGTGCCTATACACTACGCCCCCTGAGTATGGGTTTACCCTTTCACAGTGATCAATTAACGGCTGGGGGATCAACGCTATGTTTGTTCTAGAGCTAAGTAAATTTTTAAGTCACGTGCTTTTAGTTTACATCCGTGACTGTTTCCAGTCTGTGGTCAGTTTTTTTATTAGTCATATATTTCCCACGACTGGCTTGGCTAGGCCTGTCGTAACTTCGTATACCTTATAATCCAACTTAAGACTTGGACAGGCACGACATTCAGTCCCCGGCCGTTAATTTATCAATGTGAAAGGTTAAATCCACCTTTACTCAATGATACATTTTTCGGCTATACCGGGAATTGAACCCAAGCCCCGTAGATCAGTAGGTAGATACGATACCGAATGAACTAAGGTGTTGGACTAAGTCATGTGCAGACGTAATCAAATGATTCAGAAAGTATACGTCAAATACCTCAAATAAAACGATAATGAAATTAGATGTGTTTCTTTTTGAATAATATAATTTTTTTAGCACCACGTCTTACTACCTGTTCAGGTTACACGCACATATTCCCGTTTAGGTGGTCTAATGGTCTAAGATATTACTCTCTCAGTAGACTGGACTTCAATGACGGAGAGATCAAGGTTCGAATCTCAGTCACGAGTACCGAAGATTTTTTTCCAAAATGGTTTTCCACTTTTCCTCTACGCAAATGTGGGTACACTTATTTTAAAATAACCTTCCTAATCAGTAAAATCGTTAACGTAATTAGTACATAAGTGTGTAACCCGAACGGGTAATAAGACGCGGTGCAAAATAAAAAAACCTGATTAAAACACATATATGATAATTATTCTTACTGGGTATGGTTGAGGAAGGGAGTATTTTAAAGGTAATATACCCACATTTGCGTGGGAGGAGAGTGGGAAAACCATAGAGGGGAAAATGACCCTCGGTAGACCTGACCGGTATTCGAACCCCGATCTGTCAAGTCTTCATCAGGCAAGTATAAGGCGAGAGTGACGCCTCAAAGCGCACTGAGGCGGGGGTAGTAATGATGTAAACCTATTCACAATGATATTTCCCAGAACGTAACAAGTGGAGTTATTGATCAAACGAGTAAAGGTGCAGATATCCCCTTGTAGCGCGGAGCCTGTAGCAATCCCAGTGACACACTGGGGTCGACTGGGGAGGAAGGGATTCTGCTGTGTGGTGGGGAACGGAAGGGGGAATTCACTCAGCAAGTGGATTGTACGAGAAGGGAAGGAAGGAAGGAAGAGCACACAACTTAAATGAGATACCGCAAAGCGAGCACAATGAAAATGCCAAAACAAAAATACAATTTCATTCGCGAGTGTTTTCGGTTGAAGAGAAGACGTAATATCCAAGGAGGAATTCAACTTCTAACGCTTCGATCTCTTCAATTTGTTGGCCTTAGCTAAATACCGGGTGTGCCACGACCAACATGGGGGAGAGAGAGAGAGAAGGGGAGAGAAAGAGAAAGGTGTTAGCACGCCTGACTCTGACATAAAAGGATTGAGATTAGATATGGAAATTTTCTGCAGTGACGGCTTGCGGCGGAGATGTTAAATCGTAGAGGTGGCACCCCTATAGCTTATAATACTTCAAAGAAAATTAATTTATTTTGGTAATCAAAAGTGTAGATATAGTACTTTAATCAAGAGGTCCCATGTTCGATCCTCAGCCTCTTCCATATTTTTTCTGCGAAGGAAGCAGCGGGTCTGAAAAAAGGGCTCAAACTCACCATCGTGAGAGCAAATGAGGATATACTTGAATAAAGAAGTAGCGGCTCCGGTCTAGAAAACTGAGATTAGCAGCAGGAGGGTCCGTTGTGCTGACCACATGACACCCTCTATCCGCTGTTGTTGGTACTATCTTCGCCAACATGCGGCGGTCAGTATAGCTCGGTGTCCCTTCTAGTTTATATCCTATGGTGACCATTTCCTACGCATGCCAATCAAAAAACTAATAAAATATAATAATCAACAGAAACATCATTAAAACATGTTTTTATTGTGCATAAAAATTATCACAATAAATATTCACAGTAAGTAATCAAACAACCAAGGAAGACGTTACGAAATCAGTACCAAAAATCATACAGATACGGTATAAGATATAAGCATACATAATTCTTACTTGAGGAACAAAATTTTTTTAATGCAAAAACACCATATTTTAATTATATTTTTCTTAATGAATAAAAAAAAAAATCGTCATTGCTTTCAATTTTGTTTTTAACTCTTCACAAAAGTACACTCAATCACATCTTGATATAATAATTGCTTTTAATGTTTAGACGCTCAGCTGGTTTTTTTTTCTGAATTATTAATACCCGCCTCGGTGGCGTAGTTGGCAAACGCGTTAGTCGTGTTGAGCTGCTCGACTGCTGAGGACGGGGAGATCGAGGTTCGAATCTCGGTCGGGTGAACTGGGGGTGGATTTTCCTAAATGGTTTTCCACTCTGCCTCCACGCAAATGCGGGTTCACTTCCTCTAATTCAACCTTCCCAATTCCTAATCCATTAGAGTAATTAGTACTTAAAGCGTATAACCCGAACGGGTAGTAAGACGCGGTGCTATTATTATTAATACTGTAAAAATAAAATTTCCTGTGGCTGCATTTTGTTCCTGGAAGCCTTCTCGCTAAATCCTCGCCCCTACCTTTGTTCAGTGGGTGAACTAAACAATACGACTCTTTTATTTTATTTTATTGTATCCTGACTCCTGAGATCTAATCTAGTTTATCAAAACGCGAGATAAATCTGACACGCGTTGACGAAACAATTTAATAAAATAAAATCTTGTATATTCAAAACAGTACGATTTTTAAAAATCTGGGACGTTTTCCGGAACATTTACAAATGCGGGACAGTGTGCCAAAAGCCAGGACGAATGGTCACCCAACTATAGATTATTCCGTCCTTCCTCAGCCATGTTTCTGATGCATAAGTTACTGCATTGGGATATATAGTTCGCCCTATACTTCACTCCTTTGCATTTCCGCGGGAAGTCTCTATTACGGACTTTAGGAGAAGTAATTTAATACAATAGTATAATATTAAACTATTCGAGCCCCCAAAATCTTCAAAGAGGTTGAAATACGTGAACACGGTATAAGAATTTTAATTCTGTAGCTGTATTTTGTTTTAATTTATTCTTAAGTGTTTATTTATTTTGACGTGACTCTCCATGGGGCCAGATGTCATACTACATTTAATTAATTCTCGCCTATATTCATTTTAAAACTTATTGTTTTCAACGGACATTGCATTGGGTCAAAGGAAACACCAGATAATAATAACAATACTTTTATCAGAACAAGAAATATACTTATTTACCGGGTTTTTGTCCAAATATTCCTCCACATTTTAAACCAATACTGATCAGGTGTAATTTTATTTTTAACGTCTTCTACAAGATAGCCATAATGTCCGCGCTACACGAGGCAGAAAGAAATGGAATGTAGGAGGGGGGAAGGTGGGGGATGTGACGACACAGATACGTCATCCAATCTCGTACATTTTAATCTTAAAAGTCTTGCGAAGAAAAAGAAGAAGAAGAAATTGAGTTTGTCTACAAACAATGATCATATGTCAGTCAAACTGTCAGATATCAGATTCTGCATCCATTTAGTTAAAGATTCACATTTTATCATTCTTAATTATTAGTTCTTTTCCCCCAGATATTAATTGTTTCTACTTTAATTTCGTATATTATTTATAGACATATATTTCAAATTTAGAACTTAAATTCGCGAGACTTTTGGGGCCTCTACGAGAAAACCCGAGAGGCGGGAATTGAAAGAAAGAAGCGGTAATGGCGTCTTGGAGCTAAAAAGAAAATGTCACAAATTATTTTGAGTGCAACAAAAACTGAGATTTTAACAGTTATTTCTTAAAATAATATTTCAAGTGTTCATCAAAATGATTACCAGAGACGCGACGACAACTTTAGACCACTGGTAGACCTCTGAAATGACGAGTCTTGGATTTTTAGTGAGTTTTGGACCAACTCACAATTTCAACGAAGACCTCCCAGGACATCTTTTGAGGTGATATCAACATTTTTTGTTTTTAAGTTTTAATATCTACACCGCTTCGACCTCTCTACGTAGACGGTATATTCTTATGAAACTTTTCCACAACAATTTCAAGACTTCGTAATATTTTCTTCTAAAGTAATATATATGCATTTTTTCCTCAAGCTAACATATTTTTCTAACAATGAATCTGAAAATAATCTTTTGGCCAAAGTCATTCCTTCTACAGGGATGAAGTGTCTTATTTTCTATTATTAATTTATTTGAACTATTAACTTTATAAAGGACATTCATTAAATAGGGTGTCTCAAGAAATTATAATATTTTATTATTATTTCAATAACCATCCACAAAGACTGGACCTAAGGTTTTTTATATTAATACATCAAATTACTGATTTGTTATTTGAAGTATGAATTGTATTTTAAATTTATAATTTAACATACGTCTATTAGACAGGGTAATATTTTAGATTAACACTTATTTATTAACGTAAAGACTAGACTTAATTATTTTTTAGAGTCAAATCCGTTGTTAAGTATTTTATTTATATTATTATCACCATAATTCAATGTTATCCACCTTGTTACTATTGTTAGAAAAAACACACATATTTAGCGATGACTCACCTACAAGCAAAGCAGTTCCTAGGAATGCTGAAATTGGAGGCCGGTATTGTTGAACGGAAGTTGAGTCCATTGTCGACCAGGTACAGTAAAGGAAAATTTGTTCCCAACATGATCCAGAGGTCCTGAGAGAGTCTCGTGTTCGATTTTATTCATTATTATATTTTAAATTTCACCCCGAGATAGTAGTATTTGTTTTTTTAAATGTAAATGTTGGTTTTGAACCCAAAGTATTGTATTTATTTTAAATCTGAGCTATCCCACTATTCTTCCATAAACTATATTGATGCCTTTTTTTATATTTCCCTCCTCTTTTATACAAAAGACATTTAACTTCATTATTAATATATATATATATATATATATATATATATATATATATNCCTCATAAAACTAAATACTTGAATGCCTTAAGAACACCTGTGTTGAGTGTATGTCCTATAGCGTGCCGTGGAACAATTTGAACTGGTCGCTCATGCGCAGAAGCTCGGCGGGTGAAACTAGGTAGTGGAGGGGAGGGGAGGGGTGGAAGACAGGCTATCAGCAATGTCCGGTCCACGCAGCCTCTTAGTTGAGCGGTGTCGGGCGAAGCGAATGGCGGTCTAATTCAACGATTGTTTACCTCTCACCGCCCTGTACCGCGAAACTTCGCGCGATATATCAGAAAGTTTATATTACTAGTCTTATTAAGGTTTAAAAAAAATACATATCGCTGATGGACGGTAACACGTGGTTACAACGCAAATGTTATTTTATGATCAATTAATTTTTTTACAAATTTAGATTTGTTTGTGACGAAATGTACGAAATGTAAGAAAAAACCACCAACAAAACATTCAACACGAAATGTTTCGAAGAATTTCACAGAAGGAACTCCCAAGTCCTTGAAGTTATGAGCATTGTCATGGTAATATACAGCATGTATAATAATTAATAACATAATTTATAGTAATAATATTTTATTTATTCTGATTTCTTGTAGTCAAAAAAAAAAAAGTAAAATAGTTTTAAGAAAGTAATTTTTTTTGGTGAACATAATATTTAAGATTATTATGAAATTTAACTAAAGAATTCAGATCATATAAATATATAATAAATAATGAATATACTTGATAGTTTAGCTTATATTATATTTAAAAAAATTATTTAGTAACCAGTAATAATAGCCATTGGCTGTTTATATTTATTTTTGAAATGTTATATGCAATATTATTACAATAGTTATTATAGGAATAAGATGTACTGAGGTGGACTGGATAGAACTAGCTCAAGATAGAGATCGGGTGTAATGAGGTGGACTGGATAGAAGTAGCTCAAGATAGAGATAGGTTTTAATGAGGTGGACTGGAAAAAATTATCTCAGGATAGGGATAGGGTGTAACGAGGTGGACTGGATAGAACTAGCTCAAGATAGATATAGGGTGTACTGAGGTGGACTGGATAGAATTAGCTCAAAATAGGGATAGGGTGTAACGAGTTGGACTGGGTAGAATTAGCTCAGGATAGGGATAGGGTGTAACGAGTTGGACTGGATAGAATTAGCTCAGGATAGGTATAGGGTGTAATGAGATGGACTGGATAGAACTAGCTCAAGATAGGGATAGGGTGTAATGAGGTGGACTGGATAGAACTAGCTCAACATAGGTATAGGGTGTAACGAGTTGGACTGGATAGAACTAGCTCAGGATAGGGATAGGGTGTAACGAGTTGGACTGGATAAAATTAGCTCAGGATAGGGATAGGGTGTAATGAGGTGGACTGGATAGAATTAGCTCAGGATAGGGATAGGGTGTAATGAGATGGACTGGATAGAACTAGCTCAAGATAGGGACAGGTGGCTTAGTTTTTAAGTGTGGCAATTTACTTTCGCGTTCCTAACAACATAGATTAAGTAAGCATCATTATTATAGTGAAATATCTTCCTACTATATATAATGAATACCATGTGAGCAGTATCGGTGGACACGTGGACTATGCGTAAAGCTCGTCTAGTCTGATTTTTCTGATAATGGGGTTCGAATCCTTACTGAGCGTATTGAGGGTGGTTTTTACCAAATGGTTTCCTACTTACCCTTCACGAAACTGAGGGTACATTTTCTCTAAGCTCTACTTCCCTATCCTTATTCCACTAGTGTGATTTAAGGCAGATATTCTGGACGGGTAGTAAGACACGTTGAAAAGAACAATATGGCTTATGGTCTCTAAAGTCACATCTAAACATTTTAAATATATATATGTATTTTTAGCAGTGCGCCTTACTACCCCCTCGGGTTATACACTTATCTACTAATTACGCTAATGGTTTTAAGGAAGAGGAAGGCTATATTTATAAGAAATGTATCCGCATTTTTGTGGAGAGATAGAAGAAACCAACTTTGGAAGAAAAAAAACACCCTCAGTACACCCGACCGAGATTCGAACCTCGATCTCCCTGTCATAGGCAGTCTAATCTACTGCGAGAGTAGCACCTTAGACCCTGCGTCCACCGTAGTGGTATTTCAAATGTTCGTAGTGTCAACTATCCCTCGACTTTGGTCAAGATCGTTATGGTCGGCGACCTGGCGGTCTAGGGGTAAGGTGTCAGACTTCTATGCTGGCGGCCGGGGCTCAATCCTCGGTCCCGGCAAAGATTTATCTGATTACCAAACCCTTCCTTCACCTCTGACAAGACATCTTGTGAATGTGGGGAATGTCAGGCATCCACCGTGGTTAGGATTCCACGTTAAACTGTAGGTCCTCCATTTCATCTCACAATCAGCCTACCATTACACATTAGTGTAAGTGCGTATAACCTGAACGGGTAGTAAGACGCGGTGATAATAAAGAGTGTTATGTGTTAAATCTCTGAGAGTCCGGTTAAAACCCTTGTTACTTCATGGCGGAAAGATAAATGAGGTACGAGTGATTCGGAGTTCACTATAAAGATGATTCACTTGCAGTGAGAGACCTCAAAAACAATAACTAAAACGATAAAAATAACAAAATACTGACATAAAGTAAAAATAAAATAAAATTATACGTTTATAAATTGGCAACCTTCCAGTTTATATAAAAAAAAATCCTGAGAAAAATAAACACTCATAAAATTTAAATTTTATTTTGAGAAAAAGAAATTCTTTTACAAAAGTTCGGCATCCGTTTTTTTTTTTTTCCTTCCACATGTTCCGGAAGAGGTTAATGACCCACTTACACCTAAAGAGACGCAGAGTCCCGCCAGATATTTTTTTGGTGCGCGCAAATGGGATATTATTTGCATTTTCTTACGGCGTGAGTCGTTCAAAGCGAAACTACACCTTCAACATGTTTTGGTCATTTCATTTACATAAAAAAAATACGTTTTCCTTTTAAAACATCGCATTGTTATTTTACCTCTGTACTAATGGTGTTACTTTTTGTATACAAGCTACAGTAGCCCCATGGCTTCTTTGGTGCTTACTAACAGCTGAGAGTCAACATTTAAGTATATACCTAAATCTTGACTGTCAGAAGTGACAGCTGCTAAACACATGTTTTTTGCAGATCATATGGTTCGGCGTAGGGATATATAATTTGGTCTGGTAACTTTTCAGAGCTGTCAGTTAGCACCAAAGAAGCCATGGGGCTACTGTAATAATAATAATAATATTTAGCACCACGTCTTACTACCCGTTCGGGTTATACGCTTTAAGTACTAATTACTCTAATGGACTAGGAATTTGGAAGGTTGAAATAGAGGAAGGGAACCCGCATTTGCGTGGAGGGAGAGTGGAAAACCATTTAGGAAAAACCACCCCCAGTTCACCCGAACGAGATTCGAACCTCGATCTCCCCGTCCTCAGCAGTCGAGTTCAACACGACCAGCGCGTTAGCCAACTACGCCACCGAGGCGGGTGCTACTGTAATCATTTTTGATAATTTTTATTTATAAATGCGTCTTATTTACTAACCCTTCGGGTTGTTCGCCTATGTATTAATTACACTGGTGATTTTGTGATTAATAAGGTCACATTTAAAGGGAAGTGTACCAGAATTTACGTCAAAAATCATTTATTAAAAACCACCCTTAGTACACTCGACCGAGATTCGAACCTTGATCTCCCTAGTCTACTGCGAAAGTAGCGCGTCAAATAACGTGGTTATTTTTTAAATGGTATTATTGCGGTTAAAGTTATTAAATTGGACTGGCCGTTTTTTTTTATGAGATGCATGTGTTAACTGTACATTTAAACCTTATAAAAACTAATATATTTTACTTTTAACGTTTAAAGATATATACAATAGTTTCCCTTATTGTATTTGGGTCTATTAAGACGGGAATAAACATAAAACGAGTTAAGTTGAAGTTTTTATATCAAAACATTGTTTTGGCCAATATCAAAACATTATTTTGACCAAAATAAATAAAATATTTCCCCAGTAGAAATATTGAGTTTAATTTTATTAACATTATGACTTCAACAGTTGTTAATTTATGTACAAGGAGAATAAGAACCCTGTAGAATTCTAAAAAAAATAAAATAAAAATAAATAAATCAACGATATGTAATTTGAAAAAAATTCGCCCAAGCTTACTTTATTGACTATCCAAGTCACATAGTTCGAAGAAATACCCGAAGTAATGCCGTTTTATAATTTTTCTGCAAATTTACCTCTCAACCCCTTTTTTAAAAATATTTATTTTCTGGAACCCTGTCTAAAATAGCATAAATATGTTCACCGGGTAACGTAAATTAGGCTCATATAAATATTGTGTGTGTTTTTTTTAACATTTGTAAACTTTGATATGATCATCCTTGATGTTAGTACTTAAAAAAATATGGTATAACTAGAACCTACTTTCGAAATAAATTGTGGTTTCTCTTTTAAATGTTTTTATTTGAGATTTTTGAAAACATTCTTGGTGTGTAAACCTTACTATAAAAAAAAGATGACAATCGGTTGTGGAAATTACTGTAGAAAATAATTGCTTCACATTTCACATATTATAATTATATATTATATACTAACAAAAGTATCCGACATCGCCTGGAGTAGCCACGTAATACATTGCGTTGTTACCCCGGGTAACGCTTTTCTTTGCTTAAAAAAAAGACGGGGACCTGGCGGTCTAGGGGTAAGGTGTCAGACTTTTGTGCTGGCGGTCGGGGTTCAATCCTCGGTCCCGGCACGGTTTTATCTGATTACCAAACCCTTCCTTCACCTCTGACAAGACATCTTGTGAATGTGGGGAATGCCAGGCCTCCAACGTGGTTCGGAAAATCACCCTACCATTACACATTAGCGTAAGTGCGTATAACCCGAACGGGTAGTAAGACGCAGTGCTAATAGTAATAATAATAATAATAATTTAAAGTATATATTGACTTTTAAGGAAATATTTCGACATTTTTAAAGGTATATCCTAATCCTAGTTATTAATATTATTCTTAACTTATTTTCTCTTCAATCGAATAACCTGTTTTTGATTGAGTAAAGCTTGCGGGTATGAGGCGGTTTGATGGGTTAAATCCCACTTAAATATAGAGTATACAGCCTAATTTAAATTTTGAATACTTAAAACGACTCGGAGCAAGAGATTGGGTAATTCAAAAACACTTTAGGACTTTAGTTGGTATGAACTAGAAGCTTACGTAAAAATAATAATAACAGGTGCTAGACGAAGCACGCTCCTAATTTTTTTTTTTTATAAAAAGATCGCATCTGTCTCGGATGGATGGAATAAAAAAATAATGGTCTTCGGTACAATCTGAAGATGCCGTGAAAATAAAACTCCCCATTTTTTTATTGCTAAGAAAAAGAAAACAAGGAGTGAATTTTTACTATCTGGATTAACACCCACACACCCCCCCCCCCCTCCGCACACATAGAAACGGTCAGCAGNGCTTAGAGAGAAAGGATTACCTGGTATATGGACTTATACATGGCGAATAACAAGTTTTCTAATGTCTTGCAATTTCTAGGTAGTGCTCCGATAAATTATATTCGTCAGATAGTTTCCCAATTAGAATGTTTTTAGTTTAATTCGTAAGTGTGCAAAACGGTACTTTATTATACTACTATAAAGCCACACGGATGACTCATTATACTACTATAAAGCCACGCGGCTGACTCATTATACTACTATAAAACCACACGGCTGACTCATTATACCACTATAAAGCCACACGGATGACTCATTATACTACTATAAAGCCACACGGATGACTCATTATACCACTATAAAGCCACACGGATGACTCATTATACCACTATAAAGCCACACGGCTGACTTATTATACTACTATAAAGCCACAAGGATGACTCATTATACTACTATAAAGCCACATGGCTGACTCATTATACTACTATAAAGCCACACGGCTGACTCACTCAAATTACATTAATGTTTACCCTCTTCCAGATGAGATATAAACTTGAAATTTGGCAAACTTATAAGTTATAGCCTGTAACCGACGGGCAAATTTCAAAAATTTAAAAATTTAAATTCTTAATCCCCGATTTTTTTTTCTTCAAAATGTCGGGGTAACTTTAAAGTCGGTGCGGACCTTTCTTTGGAGGTCTATTGTGGCTAAACGGTAAGACCTATTAAAAAACGGCTCTGGAATTACATTGGTTTACATCCACTTGCAAAGAAAACTCACTGGGGGTTTAGGGGTGGAGCCCCCGACGAGCAAAGCGAGTCCAACATACACACTCAGTCGAAAATTTAAATTTGAGTAAATAAAATGTTTTTATATGCCTATTTATATTATAAATTAAATAATTAAAGTGAAAATAGGATTGGATACACGGTTAAAATATTAAGTCGTGGCATTATAAACTTTTTGCAGTTTTGGTCACAATTTTTTTTAGTACTGTGAGAACAAGTGTATTCTATAATATAGATTTAAAATTCAAAGCTTTTAGCTAAGAAAACTAAGATATTTTAAAGAATCGACCTTATGTTTCATTTGTAGGGACAACGTACGTTGAATTTAATGAAACTTTATGAAGTTAAAAATAAAATCTAAATAATAATTTGAAATTAAAAATAAAAATTAAATTTCGAAACTTAACTATTTCTTTTCTTAGGGCTGTAAAAATAAAAATTTACAAATTTAATAAGCAAATCGACTATAAGTCTTAAAGTGATATGAAAGAAGACGCGAAAAAAGTCCAGTGATTTTGCAGTTTTTATCGTACAGCTTTTTTGACCAAAATAAATAAAATATCGCTTCTGTAGCAACGTTTAGTTTAATTTTCTTCACGTTATGATATCGACATTGGTTGAATATCTGTCATGATTATAGTGGCAATAGATGAGAAACTTTTTAAATGAAGATAAAAAGTTGTCATTAAATCCCAGGACACCCTGTGAAGAGAGTTGAATTCTATGTTTGTACTGAAGCAATATTTTATTTATTTTGACCAAAAATGAAAAAAAAACACGGTATTTTCTCGCGTCCCCTACATCCCCACCTTAAGTTCACTTACAAAAACGTAAATATTAATCCTAACAATTCCCCTTAACGAAAGCTTTGGACTTTGCTTGATATCATATTCACTTTTATAGTACCAAGCAATTCACTTTACCCGATTCAGTGGCCAAATAGTCTTAAGGCGTCGCTCTTGTTTTAGACTGGCCTTCTGATGATGGGGATATCGGGGCTCGAATCCCGGTCGGGTCTACTGAGGGTAAGTTTTTCCCTGATTGGTTTCTAAATCTCCTTCCCTGCAAACGAAGGTAGATTACCTCTAAAATGTTTCCTTCAACACCCCTTACACATTAGCGTATAGGTGACCTGGCGGTCTAGGGGTAAGGTGTCAGACTTCTGTTCCGGGGGTCCGGGGTTCAATCCTCGGTCCCGGCACAGATTTATCTGATTACCAAACCCTTCCTTCACCTCTGACAATACAACTTGTGAATGTGGGGAATGCCAGGCCTCCACCGTGGTTCGGATTCCACGTTAAACTGTAGGTCCTCCATTTCATCTCACAATCACCCTACCATTACACATTAGCGTAAGTGCGTATGNCATTAGCGTAAGTGCGTATAACCCGAACGGGTAGTAAGACGCGGTGCTAATAATAATAATAATAATAATAATAATAATAATTAGAGTATAAATTTCATACATGTTTACAACCTGACCAGTTAGTAGGACGCGGCGATAGAAACAAAAAAACTAAAACAACGTGATCGCCGGATTTACTCGCTTAACCGCTTAATAAATAAGCGCTCTGAGCTTTGTGACAAAGACAAGCGCACGGGAAGCTTCAGATCGATTCAGAGTTGCCAACATCCGGGAGTAATTCAATCAAAACTACCAACCGCCACCAGAGAGCCCATACACAACACCAATAACGAGCCAACTATTAATTAAATCTCGGGGAAGCCCCTGCTCCAGTTCGGGACCTCCATGAGGTACGATCTCTCTTACCGGGTTACCAGATGTTGAGGAACATGTTCTGTTGAGGGGTTGGGCCAGAAACCACTGCGCGGGGGAGTTACAAGGCAAGGTCTACATTTCCTGTGGGTAGGGCGGGGGCTCAAGGGAAGTTAGGCTTCGGTTACTATCATTATAACTCGTGCGGTTCTTGGGACGAATCAAGGGGGATTCCCAACAACCAAAATAGCAGCTTCTTACTTTGATTTTGGTCAACTTTTAGCTACAAAAGCTTAATATTTTTATTATTACTACCACGTCTTACTACCCGTTCGTGTTATACGCACTTACGCTAATGTGTAATGGTAGGTTGATTGTGAGTTGAAATGGAGGACCTACAGTTTAACGTGGAATCCTAACCACGGCGGAGGCCTGGCATTCCTCACATTCACAAGATGTCTTGTCAGAGGTGAAGGAATGGTTTGGCAATCAGATAAATATGTGCTGGGACCGAGGACTGAGCCCCGGACCCCCAGAACAGAAGTCTAACATCTTACCCCTAGACCGCCAGGTCACCTAAAAGCTTACTAACATATGCTAATGGTCTAGGGAGGATTTATTTTTAGCACCACGTTTTTCCACCGGTTCGGTTTAAACGCTTATATATATACTAATTACGCTAATGGTTTTAGGGATTGGGAAGGTAATATTTAGAGGAAGTGTACCCTTGTTTGCGTAGAGGGATAGTGGAAAACAGTTTTGAAAAACCACCCTCAGCACACCCGATCGAAATTCGAAACTCAACCTCCCCGTCATCGGCAGTCTAGTCTATTGTACTATCAAATCGCATAAAGATGTTTAGTGCTACCTACAGTAGTAGCCCCATGGCTTCTTTGGTGCTGACTGACAGCTTTGAAAACTTACCAGACCAAATTATGTATCCCTACGCCGAACCATATGATCTGCAAAAAACATGTGTTTAGCAGCTGTCACTTCTGACAGTAAAAATGTAGGTATATACTTAAATGTTGACTGTCAGGAGTTAGCTGTGAGCTGTCAGTCAGCACCAAAGAAGCCATGGGCCTACTGTAGATGTAAGTTTGATCTTTTAAGGAATCACTCACTACTTTCCTATTAATGTGAGTATAGAACAACCAACACAAAATATAGTTTATTTTAAGTCGCAGTTGATTTGGCGATCAAGTAAGGAAAAAAAAAAGCTAAAAGAATTCTTGATTCATGACTGGTTGATATTTTTGAATTAATACAAATTTAAAACGTAAATAAAACCACACCAATAGTCGGTTCATTTCGACACTTTTTCGCTAGTTGGATGAGAGAGAGAGAGAGAGAGAGAGAGAAAATATGTGAGTATAATCTGAACAGGTAATAAGATGCGGTGATAAAAATAAATTAAAAATAAAATATAAAGGAAGACCTGATATTATTATACCATTGTTTCTCTCCGGCCATTAAATCTTTGTGAAAACGTAGAGATGTTAAAAAAAAACCACACACACAAAGGGGTTATAATTACTAACACCCCTTGATGTAATAACAACAAAGAAACCTCTTTTCAGATTAAAAACAAAAATAAAACACAGGTTTTGCTTGCTAAGGTCGATTCACACAATGTAGAGAGATGAAATCACCCACTGGCCGGGTAGTAATATGGTTAGTTCTCAATTGAACTACAATAGTCGGGTAACTTCGGATTTAATATCGGTCTCCTCGACATGAGCAACCTGAGCAAGTAAAAAAAAAGACAGAATAATTTGATTACTGAAGGTAAGCAGTCGCCAGAAGGTTTGTTTTGTTAAGGAACTTAATTAGCTATGAAAGGTAGATTATTATTATTATTATTATTATTATTATTAAGGTGCGGCAGAAGGGAGCGCAAGTTATTTTACAGTTTTTATAGCATTGCATTTGTTTGGCCAAAATAGATGAAATATTTCTCCAGTAGCAACATAGAGTTTAGTTTTGTGCACATGTTAATATCAACAGATCTTGAATATCTGTCAAGGGTGTCCTGGAATCTTGTCAAAACATTTTAAATAAAGAGAAAAGGTTCTGACAAAATTCCAGGACACCCTTGACAGATATTTAAGATCTTTTAATATCAGCATGGGCAGAAAACTAAACTCTGTGTTGCTACTGGAGAAATATTTGATTTATTTTGGCTAAATAGTTTCAATTCTATAAAAACTGTAAAAAACAATTGCGTTCCCTTCTTCCGCACCTTAATTCAGAGATCATAGATCACGAAGATCAAGCACTGCCCCAATAAGTTTCCTCCATCTCAGTCGGTCTAGGGCCTCTCTCCACCAATCTCTGGCTGGCTGGGTTAGAGCTTTTTTTTTCATCTATCCCGCTACTAAGATCTAGGTCTTCCAAGGGGGCGCGTTTTTTCCCCCGGTATTCCTACCACCACTGCTCTGGGTATAGCATCTTCAGGCATCCTCGCCGAATAAGGAGCTCACTGGATCAGTCTGCTTCTCAAGATGTTCGTGATTTTGCACCCTCCTATTGCACTGTAAACTTCTTCGTCTGTCCTCTCTGTCTCCACTCTCCGTTCTCTCCGACGGGCCGCATCATTCTCTTCTCGAAGATATCGAGCTAGTCTCGATCTGTCTCCTTTGCTGTCCAGGTTTCATCATGACGTGATTGAAAGAACAACTATTGAGTAGCTATGATTTGAATCCCTGATGAAGACGGATTATGTTGGTGAAACGAGGGTGTTCGGGGCTAGCTATGAGGTTTCGGGTTTTCTAAGGTAGGGGGTGACCTGGTGGTCTAGGGGTAAGGTGTCAGACTTCTATGCTGGTGGCCGGGGTTCAATCCTAGGTCCCGGCAAAGATTTATCTGATTACCAAACCCTTCCTTCACCTCTGACAAGACATCTTGTGAATGTGGGGAATGCCAGGCCTCCACCGTGGTTCGGATCCCACGTTAAACTGTAGGTCCTCCATTTCATCTCACAATCACCCTACCATTACACATTAGCGTAAGTGCGTACAACCCGTACGGGTAGTAAGACGCGGTGCTGCTGCTAATAATAATAATAATAATAATAATAATAATAATAATAAATATCTCAGCTAAATAAAAATTAAATTCACTAAGCCCTACCTACTCTTTTAACATTTCCTTTCCTCCCAGTCTGAATCCTGGTTACGCCACTGAACACCCTCCGATCTCTTAGATCGTTATTGCAGGGAAAGTTGCCCGCATCCATCCGTTATTTGTAACGACATTAAGGTCCGAACCGTTGCTAGCGTTAATCAAACACTTGTTGAAAGGGAAAGACTTAAGGCTGCCGTCAACGAACACATTCTTAAAAATATTTATTCTCTTTTTTCCTTTTTTTTCTCGTCCGAAATTCTCTTTTATTTTTTCGCGTCTTTTTTTCACGATTTGTTGAAACTGTTTCTATAAGAGTTTGTGAGTTTGGGAAAGTTGTTGTACTTGCCTTTCCTCCACTTTCCCATCTACTAACACTTTCACCCTATTTCAACCCCTCGTTATTTCTCTTGTTGAATTATGCAGGAGATTATTTCAGCTTTTTTTTTTTGTGTGTGTATGTTTTTTTGTTTTTTTTTTACAACGACACATTTATTCCCTGAAGAAATGAAGGGTTTTATAACAAAAATCGTTTTAAAAATCTCACGTGTAAACAAATAGAAATGTTAGTTTAGTACGATTTAGTTGGTTTTTTTTTTCTTTGCTGGAAATGCTAGTTGTATTTTTAACGATGCTGGGGAAACGTAAATCTGTAAAAAATACAAACAAAAAAAACTAACATGTCCAACTTATATTCATTAAAATAAGTGCACAATCATAAATAATATATTTTTAAAAACATATCTAACTGGAAGGTTTGGTCACTTCTGATTTGAAATTAAAAAGTTAGCTCTTGATTTCTACAGACTTAAATAAATGGAGGGGGCTCAAGTCAATAATTTATTTTATATCGCTCTCTAAGTTAATTAGAGTACAGTTTCATCAGTTTCATTATCATCTTTGTATTCCTTTGAATTAAATTGTTTAAATTTTTTGAAGGGAAATCTGGTTTGAGAGTGTATATATACAGGGTGTCTCGCTCGCTCTTGGCGCCTGAGTTTCAAACTAATGAACGTAATTGATGTGTGAGAAGCACTTAGAGGGCGATACTGAGCTAAACATCCTGTATAACACAAAATAAAAGTTTTACTTGGTACATTTATAGTTATTTAAAAGCAGATGAGTTGACCTTTTATATATATATATTAATCACCGCTTCTTACTATCTGTTCGGATCATACGAATCATCATCAAAAGAGGTAGAGATAAGGTAGGAATCCACCCGCATTTGCATGGAACTAGAGTGGGAAACCATTTTGGAAAAAACCAACCTCAGAAGACTCGATTTGGATTCAAACCCTGATCTCCACATCAACAGCAGGCCAGTCTAACATAATCGTACCCCAAAATATATTAATTAATGCCGACATTACCCCCTTGATTTGAAAGGGAGAAAATCATAGGATAGATTATTCAAATTCAAAAGGGTTATTTAATCTATTAAGTTCCATACGGATAATACAATTAGAAATATAAAAAGTATAAAATAAATTAATATATTTATTATGAAACAAAGGGATTTTTGGGGTGGGGGAGAATCTCACTTCAGGTTTGGGAGAAATGATGTTTCATTTTGGATACAATAACATCAAAATTGGGGCATTTTGATGTCAGAGCAATTTGAATACTGTCTTCGGGGTCTAATAGATTTATCTGCTATGTTTTTATGTTCATTAGAGTGGAAAATCCTTGTTCGCAAAGGTAGGTTGTTGCAAAAAGGCAGCAACTTTTCGACTGCCTTCTCATGTGCAATTTTTGAAAGCCCTTGCAGCTGTTGATATCCAAAAATATGACAGATCTGCTTTGTTTTCAAATTCAATACGTGCTTCGTTATTGGATCAAAGTTCAATAAGGGCCTCTGCCAGCCCTTGAGGCTCTTCTGGTACATCAGAAATTTCACATTTAAAGGGATCTACAACCCAACTGACAGTATGTGAATCAAAATCTGGAAAGTAAACTGAGAACCACTCTTTGAGTTTGGTAAAATGCCGTATAACTTTATCCTTGAATTCGCCAAAAGTAACCTTTTCACAATCTCCAAAAAACAAAGCTACAGTAGCCCCATGGCTTCTTTGGTGCTGAGTGACAGATCACAGCTGACAGCTGACGGCTTTGAAAAGTTACCAGACCAAATTATAGTATCCCTACGCCGAACCATATGATCTGCAAAAACATGTGTTTAGCAGCTGTCACTTTTGACAGCCAAAATTTAGGTATATAATTAAATGTTGACTGTCAGAAGTCAGCTATGAGCTGTCAGTCAGCACCAAAGAAGCCATGGGGCTACTGTAGCTTCCACTTACTTATTAAATAATTAATGAACCACCAGGTCACCCTGAGATATTTAACGTGAACTTTCTGAACCAACTGATTATATCAGCACAAGACTTATTATACACTTACTTAAATCTAGAACGGACACAATATCCAGTTCCATGAACGTTAATTCATTACTATGAAAGGGTAAACAATTGGTCCTGCTAGGAATCAAACCTGGCTCCCTTGAATTGTAAGAAAAATATTGAATCCATATTAAATTTTAAAATTAACATTATGTGACGTATACACATCTTTTCAAATCAACTTGAATAAAACAAGTTTCAAAGGCTCTTAAGTGTTGTTTTTTAATAAAAATTTTTTAAAGGCTCTTAAGTGTAGTTTTTAAAATAAAAAACAGCGGGGAAAAACATTTAATCTTGTGGCCACTTTTAGTTCAATACCAACACTGATTAACAATAACTAAAAGTAAATTTAATACTTTAAATTAATATTTAATACAATAATAATAATAATAATACTTAGCACCGCGTCTTACTACCCTTTCGGGTTATACGCTTTAAGTACTAATTACGCTAATGGATTAGGAATTTGGAAGGTTGAATTAGAGGAAATGAACCCGCATTTGCGATGGAAGGAAAGTGGAAAACCACCCCGTGTTCACCCGACCGAGATTCGAACCTAGATCTCCCCGTCCTCAGCGGTCGAGCTCAACACGACAAGCGCGTTAGCCAACTACGCCACCGAGGTGGGTAATATATTTAATACAATATAGGCCTAAAGTCCCGGTGCTATTTGTGACTCTAATATTGTCCCTTTAAATTTGCAATAGGGGTATTTAGTGGAATAAACTGCCGATGACGGGGAGATCAAGGTTCAAATCTCAGTCCGGTGTACTGAGGATGGTTTTTCCAAAAATGGTTCTCCACGATAATGCATGTACACTTCCTATTTAAATAAAACCTTCCTAATCCATAACATCATTAGTGTAATTAGTACATGACCGTGTAATTCAAATGGGTAGTAAGACGTGGCGCTAAAAAAAAAATACTTTGCAACTTCTGTTTCACTTAACGAGGGTTGAGATTTCGTCCATACGTCCTGAAAACCACGTGACCGCAAAAAATGGACATAAGTCAAATCAGAATAATCACAGAACGATAACGATGCATCTGTTTGTAGGATTATTGCTAACATTTTGACCAAAGTGATTTTTTATTTTTTTTTAGTTTCATTCCGCTGAAAATATTCTATCCTAATAACAAATCATTGAGCCGGAAAACGCGATCCAATCAATGTGCACCGACTGTTTCAATCCACCTAAAACAAAGGTACGCCATTTAATCTCTCAGGCAGCAAACGATGCCATTAATTAAAGAGGCTGTGACATTACAATACATTTAAATATACGAGAAATATCAGTGTCTTAGGTTATGTATTATTATTATTAGCACCGCGTCTTACTACCCGTTCGGGTTATACGCACTTACGCTAATGTGTAATGGTAGGGTGAATGTGAGATGAAATGAAGGACCTACAGTTTAACGTGGGATCCGAACCACGGTTGAGGCCTGGCATTCCGCACATTCACAAGATGTTATGTCAGAGGTGAAGGAAGGGTTTGGTAAACAGATAAATCCGTGCCAGGACCGAGGATTGAACCCCGGACCCCCAGCACAGAAGTCCGACACCTTACCCCTAGAACACCAGGTCAGATATTCAACAAATGTTGAGATCACCATGTGAAGAAAATTAAACTATATGCTACTACTGAAACAATATTTGATTTACTTTGACCCAAAAAACTGCAGACACGTCTTTTTTATCGAATCTTAATTTAAGCACTTCAACTTAAATCTACACAACCCTACTAATGTTACTTGTACGTTTATTGTTCGACACTTGAAACTTAATTCAGCAGAAATAGTTTGGGTGACTTTCGAGTTTTCTGTGAAGAAACTAGAACATAAAATGACTTTATACTTTTCCCCTCCGTTGTGAATATACAAATGAGCTGTAATCACGATCCAGTAAATTTATCCTACTGCTATTTATCACGGAGATTTCACGCAGAGTTCAAGGTAGACTATGAATAGTTGTGACGTCTATAATTTATCACTTCACATCAGCCTATTCACAAATCTTTGTTTCGGCTTCTTTTTCTAGTATCCAACATTATATTTTACTTAGTCGGATAATTTATTGTGTCCAAATAATATATATTTATTAAAGTGGACCGTGTTTTTTTTTGTCAAGTGAAGACATTGTCGATATCGGTAATTTTCTTCTTCTATTTAAACTCTTAATTTTAGGGCTGAATCGATGATTAAAAAAAACCTCTGTGGTAACTCACGGAAAACTCTAATACCTAGTTTAAGCCTTATCGATAAAATGGTTTAGGCTCTAGGTATATTAACAGACAGACGGCATTGCGAAAACAACTTTGTTGATTTCAGGAGATCACGAAACCGATAAATGAATAAAAATATCGAACTTCACTATTTTGAAGATTCCATTAAGTCCTATCTCGTAAGGATCTTGAGAAAGTGAATAGAAAATTAAAATAGGCTTTTGAAATTGCACTTATAGCAATATAATTTACTTTTTTTATAAATCGAGTATTTTGCTTGACCTTTCACAACAATAATAATAATATTATTATAATTATTAGCACCACGTCTTACTACCCGTTCGGGTTGTACGCACTTACTCTAATGTGAAATGGTAGGGTGATTGTGAGATGAAATGGAGGACCTACAGTTTAACGTGGAATCCGAACCACGGTGGAGGCCTGGCA
>CABEEJ010008312.1:0-24671 GCA_901482245.1 Timema douglasi
TTTAACTACTATATAATTATCAGTTAATTACATTTTTGTGGGAATTACCACCATTGAAGTCATAGATAATAGATAGATAGCTATTGGAAAGGAAGAGACAAAGCAGCCATTATGGTTAAATATTAAACTTTAAATTTGTTATATATTTTGTTGATCTGAAAAAGATGAATTTAAAGCTCAATTTGAGCATATTTACTATATGATAAAATACTTCAATACAAAAAACAAATATTACAAGCTTTATATAAAATATTTTAAAATGTATTCGCTACTTTTACGTATTTTTCTCTAATATCAACATAGTAACATTTTGTTTTCCATTGAATACCTAGTAAAATATACTTTGATTTCGGTTTAAATAACAGTTTAGAAAATTCAAAGATATTGTTTTGCAGCCAACATTGATATCATTCTGCTATCTAGATTTTTGATATAATTTTGCTCAATAAACTTAAATCTACAGATAAAATGACTTGATATATGAAAATTTTGTTTTAGTAAATTTAATAGCTATCAGATACTGTTCTTCCTACCTAAATTAGGACATATATTGGACTTTATAGATTTTAACTGTATTGACCACTGACCACTTTTAAGACACTATAGTTGCATCTGCTTTTTTATTTATAGACGGACCTTGCCTAAGTGTAAATAATGAAGGAAAGAATATCCGTTTAGTAGCCACTGATTGATAGATATCATGATAGTTTAAATATTATTAATATCTAACATACAAGTAAATTTTTACCTTATTTTGGTGGACCACGTGAGAAGCAATCTTCCTAGATCCTGTTTCCAAGCCTTTGTAAGCTAATGGTTTGAAGCCTAGCCTTGTGCAGTAATAGCTTGCAGCCTGAAATTAAATTTATAGATCAAAATAAAATAAAGATTTAATTAAAATTAGTTTTACCAACAAACTTGAATAATAATAATTTCCAATTTAACCTAAACTATCTTATAGTGGGGGCAGAAATCCATCTCTAATATCAATTTATGCTTAGATTTTGATTAGATGCATACAAATATTTCTAAACTATATCAAAGCCTCCAATTTTTAAAACCAGAACAATAGAAAAATCTAATCCAATTGATTTTGAATTCCTATGATAAACTTAACTCTTCTCTACTCAAATTTTCATTGTAGCACCTATATTATGTTTTTCCAAATAAATAAAATAGTTTTTGTACATAATTTTTTTTATTATATATTGAAACAGTCCGTTTGAGGTAATTTGGCCATTTTCTACCAATTGAAAAATGTATTAATTATAATAATAGTAGTAACAATAATAATAATTGTATATTCATCAAGCTAGAAAGTGCAGTAGAGTGATTTCAGTTGCCATGGTGACAATATTATTTAAGAGACGAAGGAAACTATACAAAGATGTTTTTAATCATTTTAAAACTGTTAGAAAATTTCAAACTTATTGACAACCAACTATATATGCTCTCTCACCTGTTTAGCATTTCCCACCCAAAAGGTCACGTGATCAAAGTTCACGAAGCGGCCTCCTTCGGGCTGTGAAATATTATAACACAATAATATTATTAGATATTTTAATGGATGATATTCAAAATACATCTTGTAACCAATCAGACTAGAAACACACGATATACAAAATAACATTTCCTATGACAGTACCTCTAAAAACACACATCCATGTCTAGATGTTTATTTATTGGGAAGCTATGATTACAGTAACGTACACAGACATATTTCAAATGTATGTATTTACTATTTGACCCCTACAAATGAATAATAAATTACACAAATAGCATGCTAAAAAATAATACTATTTTCACTTGGAAACACAAAAAAGAAAGTCTTAAGCATAGATGATATATTTATCTAAGGTTAGAATTTAAGCACTAAACAATTTTAACATTTTAACTCTGGGATAAAAATAAACCCAATATAAGTGAGCGATGGAATAACTGTGGATACACACGTTCACTGTAAAACGAGAGCAGTGCTGATATTTGGTCACGTAACTTTCAAACATGCGTTATTTAGAAATACAGCACATTCTCAAGATGGCGTATATCAAAAGTGATGATTTAAAAGAAAGACTGATCAATTTAGTAAAGGATTCTAATATTTATGTTTTTATGATTGACGTTTCAATGGATCATGGGTAAACAGAAATTTCAAACTTTCCACGAGTGTGTGAACAGCTGCACTACTAAGAGGTGCGGACTTAATGTACCACTTTCAAATTTCAGCGTACGTGTGAATTCACTTTAATTATTTTAAAAAATGTTATGGTGAAAACAAATAGAAAGTACTTGTAAATAGGGAAAATGTTCTAATGAGTTAAATAATAAACGAGACTGGGGTGTTAGAAACTATGAAAGCATTATTAAAGAATGACAGAGTTGAGGATATATATGGGATCACAATTTAAATGCTTAAGCGAGATGATATGGTACTAATTACAAGACTGTGAGCTATACAATTTTTGTGCTGTGCTTTCAAATTGTCCTAATGACTGGAAGAATGCTGTTATTGTACAAATGCAAAGGCAGTAATAGTGAATGTACAAATACATGGCAATTAGTCAGTTGAATATTTCAGGCAAAGTTTTTGGGAGATTCTTAATTAAGAGGGTGCTCGAAAAAATTGCTCTGTTCAATACGACTTCATGCCAGGTAAAGGTTGTATGGACAGGATATTTGCATTGCAACAACTGATTGAGAATTAAAACATGGCCGTAAGGAAAGCAGGGTATCATGCAATGGTTGTTCTAGAGAACGCGTACGATTGTATGAATAGGAGTATGCTATAAAATAGAGTACAGTTAATAAATAAAATCATGGAAGTGTATGGTAAAAGTAAAGCGTACGTTAGAATTGACGGAGATTTGAGAAAATGGTTTGACATTGAACAGGGTGTTAGACAAATTTGTGTTGTGTCCCCATAGTTGTTTAATTTATTTTTAAATAAGTGTATGAGAGATGCTTGTAAGGACGCGGTTGGTATACAAATGGACAATGTGAATGTAGATTGCTGCTTATGCTGTATTAATGGCTGAGAATGAAAGTGACTTGCAGAATTCATTAAATCGTTTGGCAGTATGAATCTTTGTATAAATGTCTCCAAAACTAAGGTGATAGTTTTTTTTTTACAAGGATGGGTCAAGAAATGATTGTCATTTTACTATAGATGTAAAACTGTTAGAAAGTGAACGATTTTGTGTATCTGGATATAATATCAGGGGCAGATTTAAAAATTGTGCACCCCTAGGCACAATTATAATATGCGCTCCACCCCTCCTCCCCCATTTTTTGTGGGTTTTAGGAGGTTTCAGAGAAAAGAGGTCGAAGGGGGTGGGGGTGGGAGTTAGTATTCGAGAAAAGATTTTAATGAAAGAAAATCTGACAAGTACATGCTTGAGTTAACATTATGAAGAAAAGAAGACTGACGTCAGTTACAAAGTAATTGCAAAGTGAAGTTATTTAAAAAGAAATATTGTCGTTCTGACTTTAACTATTTCAATAATTTTTAAAAGTAATTATTGAAAACAAAATAATTATATCCAAAATGTGCCGCTCCCTGAAGCCGTCGCCCCTAGGCCCGTGCCTAGTGGGCCTATCATGGAAATCCACTTCTGTAGAATATTCTGTACCAATAGAAGGATATACGGTGGAATTTAAAGAAGGGTGAATGCATCTATGAGAGTATTTGTAGACATATGGACTATTACAAATAGTGAGGTAGCGTAAAAGAGGCAAATATGTCGGTATATGAAAGTGCGTCAACGATAACCTTGTTTTATAGGTGTGGAGCGTGAGTTTTCAGGAAAAAAACATGAGCAAGATGAATGCGGTTTGAATGAGTTATCTAAGAAAAATATTTGGAAAAACAGAATCAGTAGTGAATGGGTACTGAAGGAGTCTGGTTATAAATTGAATTCAATTGTTCAATTTAAAAGAAGCGTCTTGCGTTGGTTTGGGCATGTTGAGAGGATGAGTGTGGATCGAGTGAAGAATAAAACATGAAATATAGGTAGAATATGTGGATCAAAAGGAGTGGAGGAAGGATAAATGATGTAGATGAATGTGTGCAAATATAAACATTGGGGACCGTTTGCAAAAATGCATGTATGACTCGGTATATAGATGTTGTTGAAGCGACGGGAGTACCTACAAATATAGGGAAGTGTGGAGAAAGTTAGTGAGCATTGATTAAGTACGGAGGTTTTTTCTAGCTACGTGCATAGTTTCTTGCCTACCACATAAGGGAACGGCGTGATTAGCTATGTATGGTTATACATCTTACACTATTACGAAGAAAAAAGAAAGATCGATTAAAAATAAATGTATTTATTTAATTTTAAAATAATTAAGTAAATCCAATAATCTGCTTACCTTTGGTCCTTTGTCTTTGTATGTTGTCTGAAAATAAATTTTAAAAAAGAATTAAAGATCTTACGTTTAAGTTTTATTACAAACAATTATTATATATGGCGAATGAAAAAATTGTTAAATAAAATAACTTTCCGAAATCTCTCTGGTTATTTGATGCAATGAGTATTAGTTCACGCTCATAAATAACATCTAGAAAACATAAAAACACTGAAATTAAATTCAAAAAGTATTAAAGAATATTTGCTAAATATAGAAAGTATCTAATTGATCGGAGACATAAAAAGTATAGCAACCCTAATTATGTATTTAAATATATTTAAATTGGTACCAGTTTGATTCACTATCAAAAATAATTCTATGTATAGGCTTTTATTTAGGGGGACTTTACCCGTGCCTTCGACAGCTTCCAAAAAAGGAAATTTGGATTGTATTCTAGATATTAGCCAATGTTTTTCTTCCATATGATTACCTACTATATTCTGTAATCAACAAAAGTCAGAGGAGTGTTATTTTTTGGTAAATTGACTTTATAAAAATGACCGCCATCTTGTCGACACAAACAATATTTTCGCTGACTCGGATACTGTAATTGCAAACGTGAAGCTATACTATCACCTGCATCAGTGGACACGCGGATTAAGGTATGACATTTGGCCTGGTTTTCCGGCGAAGGGGAAGGTCAAGGTTTGAATCTTAACAAAGGTTACTGAACGCATTTATTACGTAGATATTTTTTCATTCTATCTTCACACACAATTTTTGTTTTATTTATTTAAATTCTATCTAAGCCCTGTACCCATTAATGTAATTGGTTGTAGGACTGAGGTAAAATTTAAGAAAGTTAATTTTTAAATCATTATAAGGCCATCAAATCAAACTTGATATATAATATTTGGTTGATTTAAGTGAATAATTAGTTTTAAATGCACCAACTAAGTTTTAACGATTTTTAGTAGATATTTCAATTAGGTTTTACTACCGAACCTGGCTTTATTACGTTTAATTTCAGTGGTGTATTAGGAATACGGAAGATATAATTTAAGCTAAATATACCTGCATTTACATGGAGCACCACGCTATTTAAGGAAAAAAATCACACCCAAAACGAGGTTTGAGCCCAGACCTTCTAGTCACCAGAAAACGAGCCCTGACATCCTACTCTTTGTCTCCACTAATGCAAATCCAACGTCCTACTGATAATCCATTTTATATCAGAATTTATTCAAAAAAGTAATTAATGTCTGACTTTCTGTTCTCACCATACTTGTATCACGAAAGCAAAAGTTGAACCTAAGCGTTATCGAAAACTATTCGTATCAACTAAAATATTGTTCAGTAAAATTCCCTCCTTTTAAAAGCGTGGACGTCCTAGAAGGTGTGCCTGGGATCCTCTGCACGTGATTGGTCGAGGTGTAAGGTGTGAGGTGATCTGGTCATTTGGTTTGTCGCCACGCGCTTGTCATAACCAGTTTCTGGGACGTAAACAAGTAAACAACTTTCATCAGAACAAACAGGTATGCAGGCAAGATGCCAGGAAGGATGGGGGGAGTGGAGGGGCCCCTTGCAATCACATATAATACGACCTTTAATTTAAATGAAACTCAATATTTCGAAGGCTGAAAGTTTTAATATTGTATCACACATTTGGCAAATAATGAGGGGAAGGGGGGTGTAAAACAATAGTTCACATATCTATTTGACAAATAATATTTAATTTTTAGTATGGAATATTAAATAAAAAGTTGTTAAAAATAATTTAGTCATACATCAACTAAAGTAAAAAAAAACCGTATCTGACAGATAGAAAAGTTAATGTATCTACATTCACGTACTAATCTTTCACGCAATTTGATATTTATCTGTATTATTTTTAGACATTATCGAAACATTTTAACACTAATAATACAGTAAAGTGTTTTCCTATACGGTATTGATCGTAAAAATATGTTTATATTTTCTAATAGGTCCTTCTACTCCTTCATATGTCAATTTGTTTGTATTAACTAAAATATTATATAATATATATAAATTTGTATTAACTGATATATATATATATATATATATCAGTTAATACAAACAGATCTTAATATGAAGGAGTAGAAGGGATATATATAATCCCATTATTATATATTTATAATATCTAAATATATATAAGACAGCCATCTATTTTCAAGACATCAACTAAAAAATTAAGATGTGCCATAATTGAGTCGTAAATTATCCAAGGTCCCACTTTAGATAGGAAGAATCTTTTTGTGAATATTATAGAGGCACTACTTTTCAATAACAAAATGAAAAATGTAATATTTATCCTTAATTTCAATCATATTGGGGCTTACAGACAATCATTCATAGTCATTGACATTAAATCTAATAATATTCGTGAATAGCCAAAAAGTATGGCTACCACAAGAAATTTCAAACATGAAGATGAATATAGAAGTTAATTTCTAATTAGTTTCATATGATTGCATATTGGTTTTTAATTGGTTATAATCATATCTCCGCATTGTCATTGTACATGGCATTTAGTTGGCATTTTCATCTCGCAGTCTTATCGACTAATATAATTTCAATAATATATATACGTCACTCTAAGCATAAGGCATAAGAAGTTAAAGCTAAAATAACTTTTTTCAACGCACACAGTACATTATTAGCTATGTGTAAAGTATAAATGCTAATTTTAAAAATATAATGTATTTCAACTTCTTGCGCACTATTTACTGATAGTTATGCGCTATGCGCGAAAATAAACCCATCCTAAAACTTTTATCATAACCATTGTATTTTTTTCATTAACTGTCCACTCTATATTATTTACTATTCGCTCTTAATAATTATACGTCACGCATGATTTACCAAAATTATATTATAAAATATTTTTATTTTAGTAATCACTTATATAAATGAACTAACTTCGTAGGTTAATGTTGCGCATCATAGTCTTATACAATTTCGACCAAGTCATTAAATAAGAGTTATTATTCCTAAATGCGGCAAAACAAGCACGTGATAACAGGTTCTTCCCCCACCCCCACCCCACCCCCAAGGCTAGCCAGTCACTTCTTTCAACTGTTCACCTTGTGAGGACATAAGTAAACCTTAGGCAGGGTTCACGATTCGAAAACTAATTTGTTCACTCACACTATTTTTCCTTCAACGTGTATAGTATAATTATATAATATTATAAATATTTATATACACTATCGGTATCAACTGGAGGGACCGAAGGCTGATTTGTAAATCTGTACCTGAACAGCCGATGAAGATGAGGCTGGATGATGAAAGCAATAGTGTAAAGATAGGAAGAGGAGTGAGTCAGGGATGCCTTGTATAGAGACTGGCTGGTCAGAGAGGCCCTGTAGAGATATGACAATTTCAGGATAGATGAACGAGTCGTCTACACATTGCAATACGCAGAGGATCTAGCATTGTTGGCCACAAATAAATAAGAGTTGTAGGAAATTATAGACCAGCTTGTGGAAATAGGGAAAAGATATGGCCTGGAGATCAACATCGACAAGTCAGAAGTGAGGGTGATTTAAAAATTGAAGAGCCGTCGAAAATTAAAACTGTAATCAAGGAGTTGAAAAACATAGCACATTTCAAGTAGGTAAATTGTAAAAACTTGGATCCACTCGGACGCTAAAATGTCGAGGGACCCAAATTCCTCTCTTATACCCGGCTCAAACCCAAGGAATTTCATTTGGTCCAGGTGTATACAAAGTTATGCGCCCTGCCTCGGATTAAAATCGACCTTAGACTTCGACAAGGCAACAAAAGGTGGTTGCGGCTAGGAAAGAAGCCATTAGCGATGAGTCCCCTGGGGAGGTACACCTTGGAGGTCTCTTACCGGTCGTCTCACAGCTGGACCTTGATAGTTAGCGGCACAGATGAACTGCTAGTGTTCAGGACATTGAATCCCGGAGCCTTAAGGAAGGAAATTTATCTCACTGCTCCGAAGGTTCCAGGTTTGTGGTAGTAATCAAAGGAAAAAATTTTGCCAAACGGCTTTATTACATTGAAAGGAGGTGGTAGGGAAATTCATTTTCCATACAGGGGCTCGTTATTTATTTTAATTCACATATTTATAAAAGATGGGATGATCATCTCCCTCGAATATTATGTTATTAGAGAGATTTGTCCTCTGTCCATCATCACGAACAGATCTCAGCCACTGGCCTCTCCATCGCCTGCTTTCCTCCCACCATCTCTCCTCTCTCCTCCACACTCCTACTCACTCCCTTCGGCCATCTGTCCCTTTAGTAGCCTTTCCCCCTCCATTCGAGATTAGTAAAAATCTCAACAAAGTATCTCAAGTACAATTTGAAAGACCTTTTAGCCATGATCAACCTCTAGCCTTGGTCGAGTCTGTGTTTCTCTCTCTTCTGCTGAAGAAGGGGACTGATGTACCCTGATAATTACATAATTATGTGTTTTAATTGTGAACTTTGGGGCCTACAATTTTCTGGTAAGTGATACCTCAGCTCTGTCGGTAGCGTGTCTGTCTACTGAGCTAAGGGTTCCCGGTTCCATCACTGTCATGGCCGAAAAATGTATCATTGGTGGATTATGGGCTTAGCCTTTTTGCAGTGATAAATCAATGGCTGGGTGACTGGATGTTGTGCCTGTCCTAGTCTTAAGTTGTATTATAAGGCATATGAAGCTACGACAGGCCCAGCTAGTCAGTAGTAAAGAATATATGGCTTGAATAAAAAACTGACCACAGGCCGGAAACAGTAGTGGATGTAAAGGTAATCATAAAAAGACTAGTATTGACATCTCCAGTAAAAGCTCCCCTCCATCGGACCCACACTCCATATGTCCGGTCATGAGTGTAAAAGTGTTTTGCTTTATCGTTGGCAGGTATCGCCACCATCTCTGTGCACCTGTTGGCCAAGCAACATGTGGGGCTGGATCGTCTCTTCACTTTCAAGTTAGATGTCCTCCCGAATTGAACAAATGAACCTTACCTAACCCGGTAATTAAAAATAACTAGTAGGAGTATGGGGATTCCCGCGGGAAAAAATATCTCTCGTTCCCAGAGCGATTGTCCGTGACAGAAATACTACAATCTCGAAAATGTCAGGAATTGTTATTTCATTCCTGAGTACAGAAAACATTGGCTAATTCAACACATTTTTATATTTGCTATTATTATTTGATATGTGATAGGTATTTATTTAAGTTATATTGGTTGGTTGATTTATTTTAGATCTCACTTAGGTATTCATTGAACAAATTAAATATTGCACAGTGTTTTAAGATAATATTATACATAATTAATTATAATTTTTTATTTCCTGTTCTCGTCCTGAATCAAGGGATTCTAATATTCTCTGTCCCGGTCTTGTCTCGAACTAAAGAAATCTCGATCTCGCAAACCCCTTTAAAAAAAGTAATATCATAATTCAATCTGTATTTATCAATTCGAAATGAACATAGTGAAGTGTAGGCATATATACTCTGATTTTGGTTGCAAGAACTGTGTGGAAAATTCAAACGTTTTTCTTTGTGGTCAACATTGATAACATTTTACTTTATTTAATGGTTCATATTTATTTGGTAAGGAGTAATAAATGATAAGGTTTATATCTTCTTGGTTATTATTTTGTATTCCCTTCTTCTTGTTCGATAGGAGATTTAGTCGTCTCTGATGACGACATATTTCAGTAATGTCACACCATCTTCAGGTCTTATTTTTAACAAAGATGATTTATTTTAATCCATACTAACGGAAAGTTAGTGAATTTTTGAGGTGGTATATGGAAGAATCTTTTATAACACCTCAAAAATTCACAAACTTTGATTTGAACCATCTCAACTTATAATTACAAAAATTTGTATTTATAAATATATTTAATATGGTTATACAAGCTTCTGTATTCTTTTTTTCAAATCAGGCAAAAGGAAATAATCAGTGACTAATTTATTTGCAATGAGATAATATCCTAAAATTGAAAACAATTTAAGTCAGTCTTTTCGATGTACAATTGAAAATTACAAGTACCTCTTCAGTTGTTTTGAGTTTTGTAAAAATTGTCAATTTATTATCAACTACCCAAACTCTAATTTTCGAGTAATTGCGCATTTATGACCCACTTCAGTGGCCGCATCATCTAAGGTGTCACTCTCGCAATATACTAGACTGCCTAAGATGAGATAAGGGTTTGAACCCTGTAGAGTGTACTGAGTTTGGTTGTTTCCCTAATTGATTTTTCCACTCTCCTTCCATGCAAATGCTGGTATACTTCCTCTAAATTTAACCTTTGTAATCTCTAATGCATTAATGTAATTAGTATACATGCTTATAATACATAATATCACTAACAATCCAATGTGTTTTATTTCCAGGAGTAAGAAGACCGAATTCATCAAGTTCTTGTAACGTAAACTGGCTCTCTACAACCAAGTAAATATAGTTCCAAACAACGAATCTCAATTTAAATGTCTTTTATAGCCGACAATACTTAACCTATTTTTGTATTTTTGATAAAGGACAAATTTTATTGTTGCGTGATAATTTAACCAAACAAGAATGAATTGTTTAATTACTTGTGAATTCTTATGTTAAAACACATTCTGTTCTTTTGACAGACAATTATTGTTATCCATGAAGTGGCTTTTTTTAACCCTTAATATTTTGTTTTATGTAAATTAGTGTTAAGGTGTTGTATTTGATATTAATTAGTAAAGTTGTGACATGTCCACTCTTTCATTCCAAAGGCGAATTTATTTTGTTAATCGTTTTATAATTGAAAAAAATATATTGTGATTATCTAGATAACTTAATTTATTAGAATCACTTAGAAAATGTTCCTCTTTTCATTATTTAATTCAATAAAGGCATTTGACACCATTTTTCCTTTGTTCAAATGTGTGTTTAATAATTGATTATAATTTTTATAAATCAAGTTAGGTGCAATATGTAATTCAATTTCAATTTCTCCATGTGGTTATTAATTTGTATATTGTGATTTATATTTGTAAGAAGATACTTTACATTATTCTACAGTGTTTCTACAATATCCTATTAAACATCTATAAGCCATTAGGCAGTAATTAATTTTATTATGATTGAAAGTATTTGAGTATTTTAGCTATGAATGATTTTATTGTCGAAGTTGATACTTTGTTTGAAAATAAAAACAAAGTTTCAAAGCTTTGCATGTTCCTAATCTCAATTTAAAGCTATTATTTTTATATATTATTTTTTATAGTTGGTATAGCTTTATAAATGAATATAATGCACTAAAATATTCTATTATTGAAAGTGTTTTTGAAAATTTGGCTAGTATTTTTGTTTGAAAAAGGCTCCATTCTGAGCTGTTAAATAGATTTTGACATATTAAGTATTTTGGGTATTTAATTTGTCAACTCAAAACTTTGTGGATTTTTTTTAATGTTGATATTTATTTATAGAAAATTCATCTTTTCTGTATCTTCCTCCGTGTGGAAAAGATTGTACCTCAGTAATGTAATGAGATATGATACCATCCTATATGACAAATGTCAGCCATCTTGTCACTTGTTATAAATGTAAACTAATATAGATAATAAAATAACAAATAAAAACTCTACAACATTACAAATGTCTTTAATTTGTTTGTATCTAAATAATAGTAGTGAGATACTTTTAATATCTATAGAGGTCTTGAGGATATTTGAGATTTAAAAAAAATTGGTTTGGAATTTGCTATTATTTTACCGACCATACCAATTATTTGTCACCGCTGATCATTTGGTTTATTTAGGCTAGTCCAGTCTGGGATTAGTTTAAAGGGATACAGTTCACAGGAATGAATAGTTCATTCTAGTTAATAGTTTGCGAACTACATAATTAGAGATGAGCAGAACAGTTAAATGATGGAAATGATTCACACTTCAAAGTGAATCAGTTCCTTAAATGAGTCGCTCACTAAGTTAGTTAGAATATAGTGTATAACAGTTCCAGTTTTGGATTAGTTCAAAGGGATACAGTTCACAGAAATGAATAGTTCATTCTTGTTAATAGTTTGCGAACTACATAATTAGAGATGAGCAGAACAGTTAAAAAGTTATTTTTTTAGCAGCAAATCTTTTTAACTGTAGATTAAGTTTACCCAGATTTGCGTGGAAAACCATTCATGAAAAGAACAACCCTCTTTATGTCATCAGTAGTCTAGTCTAGAAGAGTGACGCCTAAGACCATGTGGGCAACGAAGCAGGCTCCTAAGTCGTTTTGTTTAGTGAAATTAAGCTATTTAGTTTAAAAGTCGGTTAAAAACATATTCAAGTTGGTCAGAACGGGTGAAATTAATTTAGTTCAATGTAATGAGTAGTTCTTTTGTCTAGTTCAATAGTTACGCGAAACACATAATCCCATGGTGGGAACAGTTAAAAGTGTTTTATTTTATCATTGAAATGGGTACTTCATTTATCTTGCTACATAATACATTTTAATTTTAAACTTAATGTATTAAAAACAAAAAATTGTAAAATCGATTTTAAAATACCTTTAAATAGCATATTAAAGGAAATGAAAATTTTCAAATACTATTTAATTTGAATAATATTGCCTTATTTTATCAACCAAAAGCAACTATTTAAGATTAGATCTTATCACGACAAATTTTCACTATTTTAAAGGTACCACAAATAGGGCTATCAGAGCCATCTGTGAATCAATAAATGTACTGTTTGGTACATATTCGGAAAAACATTACAGGCAGAGCCATCTGTGATACAATGAATGTACTATTTGGACAACGCTTAATACATTTAAGAACACCTCCTGGTATCCTCTAGTCTCCTAATACTTCAGATCGAAAATTGACTATTTTAGAGGCTTGTGACCAAAGAAGACTAGCAGAGCCATCTATGAAGTAATAAAGGTACTGTTTGAAACATTTTCAGGAAAACATTATATACAGAGCCATCTGTGATACAATGAATGTACTATTTGGACAATGCTTAATACATTTTAAAAACACCTCTATTTTTATTACTATTATATTGGGATGAAAGTAAGTTTAATTTTAAACAAATAAAGGAATTTTGCGCAATCTTGTGTTTTCCTATTGTGTACATTATATTTATTTTTATGGTTTTAAAAAAAATTATACCTAATGTTATTGCGGTTATGTTATTGAAATAAATAAAAAAATATTTATATATATATATTTTAATAATGGTCATATTTATTTATTAAAGAGTAATGGTCAAATTAAGAATAAATAAATGTATACTATAATTACTGGGGTAGGTTTGAAATAAAATCAATATTTCCTTTATTTTAATAGTGTATTTTATTAAATCAGAAGTGCACAAAATTTTAACTAGAGAGCAGCACATTCAAGGTAAACACACAGTCTAGTATTATATTTATATTAGTATATATTAGACTGTGGCCTTACCAGCCTCATAGACCTCACTTGAGTTATCTGGCCTAATAATGCCTGTGCAGTCTTTCTCAATTATTTTCGGTGCCTCTGTATTATTGTGCGTGACTTACGCGTCAGCTGACAGCGTACGATTCGCTTACGTGACAACCGCCGACGGCGAATATGAAGTTTCTTTCTCTGACGCGGGATCTATGCGAGAAATGCAGGGAGAGGTTGAATGGACGGCGACCTTAAAATTTGAAAATACCGTCAACCTGACTGGGTGAGTGCTCTTGATACATTGTTGGACCACATATTGTTAGACTGGCTTTTGATCAACCGTGGGCACCTGCAAGAGGTGGAATGGCACACATCCCCATGAGTCGGGTTTGATTTGAACTGCCACAAATATTTTGGAAATTAACAAAGCTATCCATTAATTCAATTTAAAATGATTATTTTTATTTAATTTTAATCAAAAGTTACAGTGACAGTCTTTGAGGCTCCCCCGAATACAACATTCGTGAGAAAAACACATGGTGTATGTGTAATTTTCTTTAATTAAATCTCTATTCTGTATAATCTTATACTCCCTTTCTCTCTTCACTTACAACCACTTTATTATTATTATTATTATTATTATTATTATTATTATTATTTGTCATTTCACCAAGAAAAAGTGGGAAAGAAAATTACGAAACTTTTTATCTCAAGTTAAAGAGGAAAGCTCGCTGATAGCTTTCAAATGATTTTTTTTTTCTATGTATTTCTATTTTTGGAAAGATATAAAGTTTCAATTAAATCAGTAATCGACTAAGTGGGTTTAAAAAATAAACAAATATTAATCATTCACTTAAATTTACTTTTTATAATCTTCACAGAAATGAACAAAATTAATTTTATGATATCAACCAAAATTAATGTCCTTGCAATTTTCTCTTTTTTAAAAAAAATATTTTGAAAATAAAATAGTTTTTAAAATCCAGGACTTTTTCGGGACAATGTAGCAAAAACCCGGGACCGAGGGTCACACTAATCTACTGGCATCACAAGAGCAACAGTCTTGGTGGCCGCACAGTCTAAGGCGTCACTCACAAACTATACTAACTGGATTATCAACGACGGGGTAGGTTGGGGTTAGTATTTGTATTGAAGAGGTTAAGGGAAGTTTTTAACTTAGAGGAAATTATTATTATTATTATTATTATTATTATTATTATTATTATTATTATTATTAGCACCGCGTCTTACTACCCGTTCGGGTTATACACACTTACGCTAATGTGTAATGGTAGGGTGATTGTGAGATTAAATGGAGGACCTACAGTTTAACGTGGGATCCGAACCACGGTGGAGGCCTGGCATTCCCCACATTCACAAGATGTCTTGTCAGAGGTGAAGGAAGGGTTTGGTAATCAGATAAATCTTTGCCGGGACCGAGGATTGAACCCCGGCCGCCAGCATAGAAGTCTTACACCTTACCCCTAGACCGCCAGGTCACCCTTTTAGAGGAAATGAAGCCGCATCCATTCAGAGGTATATTGGGAGACCAAGCCTCATTACATCCGTTCGAGTTTCAAATCTCAAACCTCCAACGTCACTTGTAAAACCAGAAGAAGGTCGACAGCTTAGACTGCTCATCCACCAGTGCGGGTAAATTTTCCACATGAACCAATCTGAGCTCACAGGATATCAAAGATATTTTTTTTAAAAGGAAATGCGCCAATGTTTGTCTGGTGAAAAATGCCTACTGTTATATCTTGTGTCTGGTTAAGAAATGGACCCAAGATAAGATAACATTGGTGTCTGTTTGAAATTAGGGGGCAAGGAGCAATCTTTGATAGAGGCCAACCCCCCCCCCCTCCCCTCCCCGGGTTATCCACAGTTGTGTTAACAAGATAGGGATGCCCAGGGGTAGGAATTATTTGGAAACAGGTCCATATATTTGCTTAGAGAGAGAGAGGGAAAGCTCTACCTCCTTGTCATTGACAAGGATTGAATACTGTCCTGTCGCACTTGTTTCCCCAAGACGGTTTTTCCCGCTTTTTCGCTTTATATCGCTATTTTTCACTTTCTCCCTTTATTTATAACTCTTTCTTTCTCTAAGTTCACTTTCTTTAACTCTTTTCAACTCACTTTCTTTCTCTTTCATTATCTATTATTTTTCATTTTTTTTCACGCTTTCTTTTTTTTATTTTCTACTTTATTTCATTTTTTTCTCCCTCCTTCTCTCAATAAATATGTGGGGCTAAGAACAACTTTGATAATTTTCAGATAAGACCTTTCCTACGATGAATTGACTGTCCCTTCGATAAACAATGACACCCCGTTGGTCCCCCATAGTAAGTTTCTCAGTGCACCACTGGTCTCACGTGTTCTCCAGGTGGGCGGTCCTGGAGCTGGAGACAGATGACCGGTACAGCGACGAGGTACAGGCCTACTCCGCCGGGTTCCTGGAAGGTTTCACCACGGCCGACGTCATCTACATGCACTGGTACAACACGATGAACGGTTTCTGCGAGGGTCGGACCGAGGCGTGCCGGTCGGTGCAGGATCACCTCGACAAGAACCGGGGCTGGGTGGACCAGATGGTGGTCGACTACAGCGATCATCAGCCATATTGGCACCAGGCGAGTGTGGGGGCGGTCACACAGTCTGATGCCTGATTCACACGAGGGAGAGATGAATGACTGTTACTGACTGTGTGACCTGGTCGGCTTTTTCAAATTCTTTTGTTTTTACTGTTCACTTCTCTTGCCCCACCACTCAAAGGTTACTTACTTTAAAGGGCTCTCTTTAAGCTCTAACACAATATTTAATTCGACGATGTGTCATTTCAAAATATGGCTCATTCCAAAATAAAGTCGAAAGATTCCAAGGGGTTTCTTTTTCATTAATAAGTAATAAACCTAAATATTGAGTTTTATTGATAGAAAACAAATGTGTGAAAATGTGGCATTAGCACATTTTAAACAACATTTTAATCTTATTCGCAGAGCTATGAAACTAGGTATGCTCGATGAAAAAGTTCTCTAGATTTAGCCTTCCTCTAACAAATAAAGTCATTGTTTTATATTTGAGAACTAGCAGCGAGCTTTCCTCTTTATCTTGAGATAAGAAGTTTCCTCTAACAAATACAGTCATTGTTTGATATTTGAAGAACTAGCAGCGAGCTTTCCTCTTTACCTTCAGATAACAAGTTTCATAGTTTTCTTTCCCTTATTTCTTATTGGCATGACAAAGGGTGGTTGAAAGTGAAAAGTGAAAGTGAGTATAAGCTTAGAGAGAATAGCAAAATAGTTTCTTAAAACGACACAGACATTTGTATTTTAAGCCGTGTGTTTGACAGCGATTGATACCTTCTCGCGGCCTTCAAGTTTTTGCTAATGGCTTCACATACATCTGGGATCGTTCTCGATATATGTATGGCTTCGAAACACGGAAAATGAATTACAGCATTCTGAAGTGTGATGCATAGGTAAGGAACGCCAGAGCTATCGCCAATTCTCCTCTTGCTGGTAAATCTTCCCACATAGTTGTGTCTGCGCGTTGAATGTTTGGTGTTATTAAACTCGGCGGCTTGTATGTTGTAGGTGAAACTGATCTACCGACAGCTGGATGGATTGCATGCTGGGTACAAGAGGGCTAAAGGAAATACCTCACAGATGCTCAGCTACAATGATCTCTTGTGAGTAGCTTTTTTTCTTTTTTGTCTTGTTTAGCACAAACAGGGAAAACAGGAAAAGTCAAGACATTCTTTTTTCTTTCAGGGAAAACAGGAAAAATGTCAGGTATTTTGATTAAAAACAATGATAAACAAAGGAATTTAAATACTCATCATCAACATGTTCCAGTTTCCAGTCATTGGCCCGGTATTTTTTGGAACATGATCCTTTCCAAAGTCTCATTTCTCCTCACCATCTCTTCTCTCGCCTCCACACTCTTCTGTCCCTCCTTCAACCCCCTGTCCCTCTGTCTTCCTGTTGGTCTCCATTCTCCTCACACGACCACATGACCATACCACCGTAGTTGTCCCTTCTCTATCTTGTCCTCCTTAACTATTCCTATCAACCTTTCATTTCTCCTCCTATCCGTTCTTGTCACTCCTATAGTACTTCTCAAAGATTTCATATTTCTCTAATCGTTTCTGAGGTGACCTGGTGGTCTAGGGGGGTAAGGTGTCAGACTTCTGTGCTGGCGGCCGGGGTTCAATCCTCAGTCCCGGCACAGATTTATCTGATTACCAAACCCTTCCTTCACCTCTGACAAGACATCTTGTGAATGTGGGGAATGCCAGGCCTCCACCGTGGTTCGGATTCCACGTTAAACTGTAGGTCCTCCATTCCATCTCACAATCACCCTACTATTACACATTAGCGTAAGTGTGTATAACCCGAACGGGTAGTAAGACGCAGTGCTAATAATAATAATAATAATAATAAGAAGAAGAAGAATCATTTCTGCACTGGTGGTTATGTGTGCAAAGGTGTCAGTCCTGTCTAATCCGGTTTGCCGATGATATAGAGACTTCGCCCCCCCTTCCTCCTCCCCCCTATAAATAGTTGCCTGCTATACCTCCATAAAAATGCAGGTACTTTCCCTTATCAATCCTTAACTCTAGTTCCGCAGCCAGCCCGGAATAGTGTAATTAAAACGCAATGCGCGAAAATATCTGCCCGTTGTAATCAAGTGTACGGGAGTTCTAACCGCTCGCCCGATCTTGCTAACAGGTGGCTCAACATTCAGGGAGACCTAGAGGACCTAATGGAGGCTCTGGATACGAGTCCTGGTGTCAAACTGCCCCTGGTACTTCGTGGAAGGAAAGGAGCCTCGTGTTCTGCCCTTATCAAGCTACTGGATGACTCCTCAGACCTTTATACTGGCCAAGACACGTGGTCCAGGTAATATACTCTACAGGGGAAGGGGTGACCTGGCGGTCTAGGGGTAAGGTGTCAGACTTCTGTGCTAGCGGCCGGGGTTCAATCCTCGGTCCCGGCACAGATTTATCTGATTACCAAACCCTTCCTTCACCTCTGACAAGACATCTTGTGAATGTGGGGAATGCCAGGCCTCCACCGTGGTTCGGATTCCACGTTAAACTGTAGGTCCTCCATTTCATCTCATAATCACCCTACCATTACACATTAACGTAAGTGTGTAACCCGAACGGGTAGTAAGACGCGGTGCTAATAATAATAATAATACAGAGGAAGCTACTATACAATTTTCATACAGAGGGTCTTTTTTAGAAACTACAAACATTATATTACGGCTAAAAGTGATAACATTTTACTAAATTCGAGGAAGCTGACACTTGTACATTTGACTGTACATAAATAGCAAAACTTGGGAGGTTGAAATGATACAATACAGGCGTTGGCAACAAGTTGATAGCGGTCAACCGGTTGATCTCGGGGCGATTTCCAGTCAACCACTTAAGAAATTTACACCGTAATTAAAAGTGGATCTTTTTTGTGTCTTCTAAACTCGCAAATATATCAAGTACAGTAAACCCCACGGCTTCTTTGGTGCTGACTGACAGATCACAGCTGACCGCTTTGGAAAGTTACCAGACCAAATTATTTATCCCTACGCCGAACCCTATGATCTACAAAAACGTGTTTAGCAGCTATCACCTCTGACCGTCAAAATTTAGGTATATACCTAAATGTTACCTGTCATAAGTCAGCTGTTAGCTGTCAGTCAGCACCAAAGAAGTCACGGGGCTACTGGACTTACAATTATATTTTGAGTGTAACCAAAATAAACTTTATCAGCTATAATCAGTGATGATGTAAATAAATTAAATAATTTTAATATGAAAATACCCGCTTTGGTGGACTCATGGTCTAAGGTGCTACTCTAATAAATAGATGACTGCCGATGACAAGTTTGGGATTCGATCCTAGTCGGGTATTCTGAGAGCGGTTTTCCCGAAATGGTTTTCCACTCCCCCTCCATGCAAATACAGGTAAACTCCCTTTAAATTCAACATTCCTAATGCCAAACATATTAGTGTAATTAGTACATAGGTGTATAACCCGAACGGATAATAGGATGCGGTGGTAAAAAAATATGAAAATATAGAGTTTATTTATTTACTTTCTAAAAAGAAAGGGACATGATATTTGGGCAAATACTATATTTAAGGAATAAATATGAGAGGCAGCAACATACAAAAAAAAAAGCGTAGAAACAATATGTGAGATTGTAAGACCTTTGACAATACGTGAGATTTTAAGACCTTTGGTAAGTTGATAAGTGGATCGTCGACCAAAAAGGTCGCAGCCCCTGATATAAAGGTTACGGATTCAGCCACTTTAAAATAATTCATTCAACATTTTTTCACAATAACATATTTCAGTTTGGAAATAATTTTGAAACATTTTTATAAAATATTTTTATTTGTATTTCGATTAGAAATATAAAATATTATCGTTTTAAAATATTTGATTTGAATTTTGATTTTATAATTTGTTTGGAAACATTTTCATTTTAAAATATCTGATTTGAAATTAGATTTGAAACATTTTCATTATAAAATATTTTATTTGGAATTCGATTTAAAACATTTTCATTTTAAAATACTTGATTCGAGACACAAAGAAAAGACTCGTATTTGAATCAATATTTAGATTCTTGGTTCTGCGTTAGCTCAATAAACAAAACGGCTGTTCGATTTATTCCCTCAGCTTGCAGTCGATGCTCAGGGTCTTGAAGAAGTACAACTTTGGTTTCCGCCGTCTGGGCGACCAAAACTTCACGGTCCCTGGCAGGAGCGTGTCTTTCTCCTCGTACCCGGGCACAATCCTGTCCAATGACGACTTCTACATCACCTCCGCAGGCCTCGTCACCCAGGAGACCACCATCGGCAACAGCAACGCCTCCTTGTGGAGCCACGTGAAGCCCGTGGGGCAGGTCAGGACCTTGACTCGCTTCCTCTTTCCGTCCACCTTGATATTGACCCAAACTGACCACCATATTTGGCAGGGAATTAATAATTGTTTGGGTGACCTGGCGGTCTAGGGGTAAGGTGTCAGACTTCTGTGCTGAGAGGGGCCGGGGTTCAATCCTCGGTCCCGGCATAAATTTATCTGATTACCAAACCTTTCCTTCACCTCTGACAAGACATCTTGGGAATGTGGGGAATGCCGGGCCTCCACCGTGGTTCGGATTCCACGTTAAACTGTAAGTCCTCCATTTCATCTCACAATCACCCTACCATTACACATTAGCGTAAGTGCGTACAACCCGAATGGGTAGTAAGACGCGGTGCTAATAATAATAATAATAATAATAATGTTTGTCGTGCAATAGCATTTAAATTCGTGGACCAATTTAAGGAAATTTTGGCATCTATATTCTTTTGAGACAATGTATGTACGTGGTTTTTTTGATTTGGTTATCCATTTTAAGACGTCGACGTCGGCCGCTCAGACATTTGTGTCTATTTGTTTCGCAATAACGTCAAAATGCGTGGACCAATTTAAACGAGATTTTCCAGGGATATTATTTGAACTTGGTTCTAACGATGTGTATACTTAGTGTTTTAATCTGCTCACTTGGTTTAATATGTCGGTAACTCTAAAGGTTTGTCATTTAATATCTCATATCAATTGCTCTTTAAAATAAAAACCAATTGATTGAATACTTAGGGCATTTTTTTTAAAATTATAACATATTTATGATATACAGCGGGGACCTCCATATATCAAACTTCCATTTATCGTAATTCTTTATATATCAAAGTAATTCTTTATATAGAATTTTTTTCAAGACGAATCGGAGGAAATGTCTGGTCAAGGTCATTGCACCACCAACAGTCGCCTGGTATTGTCTTCACACTCCTCTCACCCCTGTCCACAAGTAACTTTCCTCCTCTATAAATCAGGTTAAGTTTGTTTCATTATCTCTAACCGACAGTTTTATCTTCCCTTTTGTTTGTTTTTTGAGATATATTCAACACTTTTTTTTTCTTGTTTGTTTTTAATTATCTTTACGAACACAACTTGAGCATAATGTGATTCGTATTCACTTATAATGAGTGCATTGATTAGGAAATATTTCTAAATACAATAAACTGCGCAATATGTTTAAAAAAAAAGATTGTTTCTATAAAAAAAATTTTTTAATGAAACCATCGACTTCAACATATGGAGGTCCAACTGTACATGTATTTTAATAGGTTAGCCCTGTGTAGGTCTAAGCCTCGGACATGTTTTCTAGGTGCTGGAGTTTGCCCGGGTGCTGGTAGCGAACCGTCTGGGCCATTGCGGTAGGAGTTGGTCCAAGATTTTCAGTCTTTACAACAGCGGTACGTACAACAACCAGTGGATGATAGTGGACTACAACAGGTTCAAACCGGGGACCAAACGTTCCCAGCTCAAGGACAATCTCCTGTGGGTGCTGGAGCAGATTCCCGGTTATATCAAGGTGGGTGTCGGACGTACACGTCACGGGAAACAGTGACGGAGGTAAAATAGTGCATTCGGCCCAATTTTACTGTTTACTCTAGAATACATTAATAATCAGACCTGCCTCGGTGGCGTAGTTGGCTAACGCACTTGTCGTGTTGGGCTCAACCACTGAGGACGGGGAGATCGAGGTTCGAATCTCGGTCGGGTGAACTAGGGGTGTTTTTTCCTAAATGGTTTTCCACTCGCCCTCCACGCAAATGCGGGTTCACCTCCTCCAATTTATCCTTCCCAATTCCTAATACATTAGCGTAATTAGTATTTAAAGCGTATAACCCGAACGGGTAGTAAGACGCGGTGCTAAATAATAATAATAAAATAAAATGTAATAATCAGACAAAAGAGTTCAAGATGGGAGGAACGAGGACTTGAGGAAAACGTGGAGTTTAATTTTCCTCACTTGGTGATATCAACAGTCGTTGAATATCTGTCGAGGTTGTCCTGTAACACGGTGTTATCAACAGTTGTTGAATATCTGTCAAAGAGTGTCCTGGAATTTAATAACAACTTTTTATCCTCGTTTAAAAAATTTCTCGTCTAATGCCACTCTACTCCTGACAGATATTCAACAATTGTTGATATCACCGTGTGAGGAAAATTACACATTGTGTTTCTACTGGAACAATATTTTATTTATTTTGGTCAAAAAATGTTTTTCAATAAAAACTGCAAAGACACTGGCCTTTTTTTCATTTTAATGTTGTGAAATTACTCAAGTTAATCTTCTTCACCGCTATATTTGAACTGAATGTTAGTTTGGATCTAAATTTGATTAATTAAATTGCACAGTGATGGGTAATACATTGTTTTAACAACGCATCTATCAAAGTAAAAGCTTTCCGAAAATGTGATATTTGGAGTAGTTTTCCGCTATCTTAAGCTATTCACTTCGATATATATATATATATATATATATATGTGTGTGTAAAAACTTCTTTGTTTCCAATAATCTTCAATCAGACCACTCATCTTTAGACCTAATATCTAGATTGTTCTAATTATTTTATAGGTCATGTCGAGTCGTGTTATTTTTTTCAAAAAGAGCTCTAAAAAGATAAATAATCACTCAATCTGCAACAACCATTGTTATGGTTGAAACCTCCGACTTATCTAAATTATCTTATTATTATATCGGTTGACAATGCAACACAGATTTGGTTATTATCTAGGGTGGAATTTAGTTTCTTATCAAATCGTTTGTCAAAATGATAGATAATGTATGTTATATTAACTTGTTTTATAGCTTAACATTACAAATAATTAAAATTAACCTCGCTTTGGTGGTTTAACGGTCAAAGGCGTCACTCTCGTGTTATACTGGTATGCTGATGATGGGGAGATCGGGGTTTGAATCACGGTCGGATATACTGAGGGTGGTTTTCCCTGAATAGCTTACCACTCTCCTTCCACGCAAATGCGGATACATCACCCTAAAACACTTCCCTTCCTCATTTATACCTAATTAGATTAAGTATCATATGGGTGACCTGGCGGTCTAGGGGTAAGGTGTCAGATTTCTGTGCTGGGGGTCCAGGGTTTTATCCTCGGTCCCGGCACAGATTTATCTGCTTACCAAACCCTTCCTTCACCTCTGACAAGACATCTTGTGAATGTGTGGAATGCCAACCCTCCACCGTGGTTCGGATTCCACGTTAAACTGTAGGTCCTTCATTTCATCTCACAATCACCCTACCATTACACATTAGCGTAAGATTACACATTAGCGTAAGTGCGTATAACCCAAACGGGTAGTAAGACGCGGTGCTAATAATAATAATAATAATAATAATAATAATAAAGTATCATATGTGTTTAACCTGAATGGATAGTAAGACGCGGTGATAAAAGATAATTTAAATTAATGTATTGATTAGCATAATAATAATAATAAGTCTGTGTGAATCCAAGATTTTCAATTTCAATTTTGAATAAAATCCAAATCTTTGCTTACAAACTCAAAACAAATCTGAATTTAATATTTTATGACAGACAATTTTTGAATATATTATTTTATTGGCGGAGCGGTCACCAAATTTCCACTAACGATCGAAGAGGGATACCATCTGACCATTTAACCACATTTGAACTTCATTTCAAATTGATTTTGATTAATGATAAATACAAGACACATTTAAGAACCTGATATTATAATTTTTAAAATATTTTGTTTATGACGGCTTTTAAAAAATAGTTTAATATTATATATATATATTCAGTAAAAATAAAGATCATTCAAATTAATCAGCATATTTTGTCAAAAATGTGTTTCCTTTTTTTATAACTTACAAGTGAGTACAAGCATTAACTTGTAAATCTCTCTCACAAATAAGGACAAGTATTGACCTATAGCTCTGTCTCACAACCAAGGACAAGTATTGACCTGTAGCTCTGTCTCACAAACAAGGACAAGTCTTGACCTGTAGCTCTGTCTCACAATGAAGGACAAGTATTGACCTGTAGC
>CABEEJ010008313.1:0-24663 GCA_901482245.1 Timema douglasi
GTTGTCTACTCCTGGTTCCACTAGAAGAAACGTAGAGAGAACATGATTTCCTTAGGACAGGGTTGGCCATCTATTGGACTAGACTTTCAGTTGTCTAGTCAGTTGTCTACGCAGACCGAAGTTCTAATAACATTATTGTGGCCAATAAGTATACGACGGGAGGATAAGTGCTATAGTCTAGTTCAGGTAAATTGAGAAGGGTTATTCCTAATTGATTTTTCCACTCTCTCTCTTCAAGCAAATGCTTTGTGATTAATCTAGACTCAATCTCCCTAATCCCTATATTGCTCATAACCTGAAGGGGTAGTAATGCTTGGTACTAAAAATCTCTCACCATAAAAACTCAAGTACATATTATTGTGAAGTTTATCTATTCCGTCCCGACCCATTAATTTGATAAAAGAGTGGATATCCTTGATGCATAACGCGACACGGTTGCGTCTTCTATTCCTTGTGGGATGTGAGCGACGCAGATTGTTCGTCAGGTGTTTCCCCTCCCACATAATTCCCCTTGATTCTCTTCCCCTCCTTCCTTAAGAGCCATCTCTCAGGGGCTGGCCGTATATAATGAGCCCGTAGTGGCCTTTGGCTTCACTCTTGGTTTTCAACTGATGGAAAGTGCCGCCGTAAAGTTATACATTATATAAGCTCAAACATCTTTTCGGTATTTAATGTAATATTATTATTTTCAAAAATACCTTCTGATATAAACTTTAACATTTTTAATACAACTATTAATTCAATATCTAAAGATTTTGTTGGAACTTTTTTATTTCAAAGATCACATTATCAAACTATTCAAAGACTGTAAATATTTAAAATCTTAGATCATGGTTGTGATAAAGGTTCACAAGGTTCATATACGTTAAGATAATGTTTCCAAGTATAAGAGGAAAGTATATTAATTATTTATGAACAAATTATAGATCATTTAAACTTAATTTTTAATTATATAAGCATTACCTCATTGAATTAAATGTTTGAATATCTTGGTCGGAATTAGTTTATTAGAAATATAAGTTGGAAAAACTAGTAATAAAATACTTATTTACTGCAATATCTTAAATATGGGATGGAAAGTGATATTTTTCATCAGAAATACATTTGATGATGTGTTTAATCACGTTGCTTGAATATTTTAATCAGGGGGATATTGTTTTAAAGTTATTTTGTGGCTTGTTTAATTTGTTTTGTGGACAGTGAGTAGATAGGGAGGATTAAATTGATATGTAATTCAAAGCGCTATTATTATTATTATTACTATTAATATTACTATACGAATAAATATCAAGGACTCTGATTAAGGCTAGCTTTTCTCTCATCAACTTTTGTCGTACTCCCTTTTAAATAATAACTGTTTCATAAAATATCGACCAGATTTAGGGTCATGTTGGACATATTATTGTTGTTTTGTTAGCTATCAATTTATATCTATCATTATTTATAATACTTTATTGTTCATATATTATAATATTGCTAACCATTTAAACTATATTCACAGTTAAATTGTGTTCTACCACCTTCTTAAGTATGTATGTCCTCAGACAGGTATTTATTCTAGAATATGTCAGGATCTTGTGGGGGCTTTCATCCTATTTATCCATGAGGAATATCCAACGTTATCATTCAATATTTTGAGGATATCCATCCATAGCATTATTTGGTCTCTCACGATTGTATGGATAGCGCGTTTCTGAGAGAAATATTTTGTTCTCATTATATTGAGTTTCGAAACCCTGCCGATTGACTCTGGTTTCTCTGGTATTTTCTCTTTTCTCACACGCTTATCTCTATTTGGTATAAAAATGGATGCTACACATACAGGAATTTTAATTGCTCTGGCAGGAATGTGAAATCAATCTATGGACGTCCACGGCATCTCGAGGCTCAAGAAAGAGTAGAGAGAATCAATCAAGATGTAGAAAACCTCCTTCGTGGTTGGATGCATGATAACCATTTCAATTAAGTGGAGCTTTGGCTGTAACTTTGTATAATGGGAGAATAGCTATTCTCAAAATTGGATGATCGTGAGCTCACCGTACCAAGCTCTTTTTGGTTGCAATCCCAAAAACAGAATCAACGGTACAGTAATTCCAAACACACTTTTTGACAAACTCACCAGTGAAGTGGTATCTTCATCATTCAAAATTCCACTATCAAGACAGGACGAGTGTCTGAGACTACAAGCATATCAGAAAATATTTTCACCCCATTACGTAAGTGGTCCCTCAGGTAATGGAGTAGATTGGTCTTCAAAATATTCTTCCGACAACCATCGGATGATGGAAATGGACTGAAACGATACTGAGAATAGCGGTGTTCATGTTGCAAAATTCAATTTCATATTTTATCAAATAGATATGGCATACAAAGATACAAAGCTTGTATGAGAAAATATGTTGACAGGCAACTAAAATAAATATTAGCAGCTCGTTAACAGTAACTGTTACAAAAGTTGATCAGGGACCACTGGACGTTTAAAACGTTGAATGCGTTGGAACTGGAACAGGTATAAGTTACAAAAGACAGGTTTCCCAGAAACTAAATTTATCTTTGAACACCTTCTTTCACAGGGACAGTCCAAAACAAAACTATTTCACTACAAGAGGCAGTAGCTGCTCAATCACCATTTGGAGTGCAGGATTTCTAAAGATGTTTTTGTAAGCCATCAAATAAACAAATCTGCACTAAGAGATGTGCTTGTCACAAAAAATAACTCAAGTGGAAATCCAGGTATCTTTCAAGTCTGACGTGTGTCGATAAAAGAATAAGAAGGTTATTGACAATAAGTGCATTTGATAAGTGGACTCTCTATCATTTTGAATTTTTAAACTTTGATTTTACTATAAGCCATTCTTTAATGGTTATTAGATTGTTTGATTCGAGCATTTTAACATGGTGATTTGTTGTTTATTAATCTTATTTTACTATAATATATATAAAATTGAAAAATTCATTATTTGTGTAGATTTATCAGCCTTTTTTAATTTTTTTAAATTTTATTTAACATTGAGATACTTTTGAAATTCACCTAAAATATTTCCACTGCTAGAAAAGACTCCTAAATTTAAACTTATTTTTAGTGAGTATTTATACTTAACTTATTTTCTTCAGTTATATTGAAGCTATTGTGTAAAATTAGCGTGATTATTTTACTACTAGTTCTACCTTTACTGTGACTTTTTTATTTTATCTGACTTGGTTGAACATTTTCTAATTTTAAAATAATTATATTTTTACTTTAATAAAATTGTATTATATGCAGATAGCTATAGTATAGGCTAATGAGATTGTAAGAAGTCTGGATTATTTAGCCTTTGTATTAAACGGTTGAGGCTTGGATATAATTTATGTGGACAAATCTTCCGTTACTTTAAAATTGGAAGGTACTAGCGGTTTGACAAAAAGCCTGCCTAATAGAGACAAAAATGTATTTATCAACAAAAGGGTGGAGTTTTAAAAATCTTTGTCTTTTTACAAAAAAGGCCGTTTTAACAAACTATTATCCTGCGATGTATAAATAATATATATATATATATATTAAAAAAAAGCATACAAAAGTTATATACATTTTTAATAAGCTAGGTTGCATATATTTGTGTCACCCCTCAAATAAAATATAGTTCAAATTTGTGATTTGTTATTTTGAGATTTTACTATGGCCTCCATGACAACGCTTACACTTCTATTGTCAGACTTAATATAAGCACAAAACTTAGGTAAACATTTTTGAATTGTTAAGAAAACCAATGTTCTCCCAAATAAATAAGTGTTTGAGGGGCATATGTTTTAATTTATAATAAAAACAACTTTTCGTGGCTTTAAGCTTAGTAGTAGCTTAATACAAGGCCCTATAAAGCATAGGCATGGCGACTTTTTAAAAGTAGCTAAGAATTTTATAACTATTTTGAGAGATGAAAAATTATGTCATATTTTATATTTAATATAGCGCCAAAATCCCCCCTTTTAGTAACAAACATATCGTTTATAGAATAATAGCCCCATTCTGTTGTCGAAGGGTCTAAGGAAATACTCTCGCAATACACTGTATTGCCAATAACTGAGAGATAGGGGCTCGAATCCAGGATGGATTTACTAAGAGTTTTTTATACCAAAATGATTTTATACGCTTATCCCATTAAAATTTTGGTAAATTGGCTATCATATACTACTCTATCCCCACTTACACATTACTATAATTAATATGTACGCTTGTAGCTAGAATAGGCAGTAGGATATGACTAAAAAAATTATTTGTTAAGTAACAACTATTTTATTTTATTTATATTGTAGAAAAACTAGATTATTTTTCCACCCTGTACAATACAATCTTTTGTTTTTTAATTGAAATAAACATTTATATTATTTTTTAAATATAAGTTTGTTAACTAGTATTCAAATTTTGACTTTCATGCAGTTTTAAGAGCTAATAAGATTATCAATTTTGATGCCCCTATTCCATGTAATTTAATTTTAAGAGTTGAAACATGTTCATAATAAATTTAGTCCATATCGTTAAAGACTATACAATTAATTCTTAAAAGTTAATGGTAATTAAATTGTAATTTGAACATTGAATGGTAGTTTGAATAAATATATTATATACGTTATTTTACTCTTTTTAACTACATCACGTATTCTTGTATATATATAAGGTCATGTAATTTTTGCACATCATCTTATTCTCCATCTGGGCTATTCGCAATTTACACTACTGAGAACAACAGTATGTATAGTAAACGTGCTGTAAACTCTGTTCCCACATTTGGGTGAATTGAGAAGTTAAAAAAAAAGCATTCAAGAAAAATCACAGTCACTACCAGGATTCAATCCCCAGCCTTCCCTTCACCATATACGCTAGGTAAGAGAAGGTTGACATCCTAGATCACATATCCACCAATTAGGACAGTTCCACTACTATAAGAAAGAACACATACATTTTAAGACATTGTCACCACATTATCATGTTGACAGTGTCGCCTGTAAATTGTTAACAATATAATATTTCTTAATTCACTTGACATGCCATGTTGTTATGAGTAGAGAAAACAAATGTTAGTTTTAAATCTTCATTATCCTAAACTCTCCTTTCCTGCACGAGGACGGAATTACAGCGGCATTCACACGACTTTTTTTACCTCCCTGCTCTTGCCTTGTGTTAGTTAATCTGTTTTAAGTCTGGCGTGGTTCCAACCATCTTCACAACGGTGTAACATTAACTTTGGTCTAATTGTGAAACTTTGCCCCCAACTATTCCGACCCTTGTTCAACACCGGTGTACAACGACAATACAATGCACTTAGCGTGAAGAGCACACAACAGCATCGCTAGAAACAAGTACATTCACAAACTCTATCAGTGCACAGATAAATTAGGACCAAATATATTTTATTGATTTTATACACATTTATTTAACTATAGGTGACCTGGTGGTCTAGGGGTAAGGTGTCAGACTTCTATGCTGGCGGCCAGGGTTCAATCCTCGGTCCCGGCACAGATTTATCTGATTACCAAACCCTTCCTTCACCTCTGACAAGACATCTTGTGAATGTGAGGAATACCAGGCCTCCACCGTGGTTCGGATTCCACGTTAAACTGTAGGTCCTCCATTTCATCTCACAATCACCCTACCATTACACATTAGCGTAAGAGCGTATAACCCGAACGGGTAGTAAGACGCGGTGCTAATAATAATAATATAGTGGCCCGCCAAAGACGTAGAGATCAGGGCTACAATCCCGGCCGGGTCTACTGATGGTTGTTTTTCTAAAGGGTTTCCCACCTCCCTTTCAGGAAAATGAGAGTAGGTTACCCCTGAAATGCTTCCTGCCTCATCTCTACACCACTAAGAGAAATTATCACATACGCGTACAGCCTGAACAGGTAGTATGACGCAGTGATAAGAGGATAAACCTACCCAAGGTTGAAGTCAAACCAACATTTCAAGAGTGGGTTTGGGAACTACTAATATTAAATGATTCTAGAAACTATTTGGAACTCATTTTTATGATAATTAATGGAAGGGATAAAATACTTTAAGACCCACTTCTGTGGCCGCATGATCTAAGGCGCTACTCTAGCAATAGACTTGACTGTTGATGACAAGGAGTTCGTGGTTTGATCCCAGTCAAATATACTAAGGATGGTTTTCCATAAATGGTTAGAAAAACTTTCTCTCACCCCTCAAATGTGGGTATACTTCTTATAAATGGAACCCTTCCCTACCCTATTATCATAATCAGTACATGGACGTACAACCCGAATGTTAAGGAAAATCTGGTGATAAAAAAACTTGTAAGTGCTATCAATTTGTTTGACATTTAGAAATGTATATAGCGCCCTTTCCTTATAAATACATAACGTTTACACTGAGAACTTCTTAAATAAAGTCACAAGTGTGAATAAGTTTGCCCCACTCTGGATTATTTAATTCCCATCTTATAATTTTGAATATAACATGATTAAAAACAAACGTCAATATCTTCTAAGGGCATCAAATTTTTTAAAAATCAGGTGAGGATGGTGATCTATATCTTCATCAAGGGCATCTACATTTAAAAAAAATCTGAGGTCAGACTATTCCCAATAGTTTCTAGGGGAGTGTAGTTTCAAAAAAAGACTCCACATATGGACACTTTCAAAAGTGGCATCCAACTATCAAACTCTGATCGGAGGGGAAGGGGAGAGACCCACCCCAAAACTATTTATTCCTGGGGGAGGGGGAATAGGTCCCTCACAACCCATTATCTTAAACCCGTTCTCTACACCATCATTGACCCAACCTGGACAGTTATAGAGATAATTTCTTCTTTCTTCAATAGCGTTGTTGATTTAAAATATTTGTTTGGTAAAAAGGTTGAGTCCCCCCTGCCTAGATAGTCCAACATTGTACACAATTCAAATGAACAAATAAATTTGTATATTGACGAAATTTACTGAAGACTTTGACTTTTATATCTATGAGATACAGAAGTATTGAAATGGTGGCCGATGATAGAGAGGAGGTTTGGCGGGAGTTTGTGCCCTGGGAAGTAAGTAGCCCAGATATTCCGACAACCCTGGTTAAAGTCAGATCCAGATAAGAACACACTATTTAGGCAATTACAAAGCTAAAATAATTTTTAGACCAAGTGATATGAAGCCTTCACATTTAATATTGCATTATTAATCCCTATAAATGTCACTAATGATACAGTAAAATGTTGTAAACTTGTGCAACCATGTTTACATGTTCTAAAAACTTCCTCTTCAGAGTGTTATCTTAGAAAACAAAATTTACCAGTTTAATATACAGAATAAATAACCAATTAAGACTTGTCTACATCACACACTATAGTAAAAAAAACTAGAGGTAGTCACACATCAAACTATTTATAGCACTTTTCTCCAGACAGGCTGTTCTCAAACTGACAATATTTTCTATTTTCACAAACTGCAGCAAGTTGGCTCAACCCCGTCTCTTTCCCCCTCTTTACTTACCCTATTCCCATCCTCTGATTATTATATTTTTATACCGACTCATTTGCGATGTGTTCTCGGTAACACCATTCGAATAGTTCCAAGCTGAAAGTTTCCGCTATTTCCTAATCTCAAAGACTTAACCCACTTTTACAGATATCCCGACACTCGCTAGAGCATGTTTCACACTATGGGGACACTCACGCTCACACTCTCGTCATGCTCACGCTCATGAGATGCACCGAGGTATTCACACTAGACGGGAAATATTCTCAAGATTCTTCATATCAGAAGCAGGCTCAGTTCCCTGGCAACACAATATGATTTAAACTTGTAGTTTTAAAATTATTGTATTTTTAATATATTTAATATATAATTATATTTAATATCATCCCTAGACAATTTGTTTGCCCAGTTGTATAGTTCAGGTTTGGTTCGCACAAGTTCAATCAATGTCTCGTCCAGGGGGTCCATGTTTGTTCGTCGGTTTGAAAACAAACTGGAGCTTGGGACTATACTGAGCATGTCATGTTTACACTAGCGCTCCATTTGGGCTACGGTCAAAATATTATCGACAAGGATCGCGGTGGTTATTATGAGTGCACGTGAGCGTGGTGTTCCATATAGTGTGAACACTCCCATTTGATTAGCACGGTGCGATGTTTGAGTGTGGTGTTCCATATAGTGTGAACACTCCCATTTGATTAGCACGGTGCGATGTTTGAGCGTGGTGTTCCATATAGTGTGAACACTCCCATTTGATTAGCACGGTGCGATGTTTGAGCGTGGTGTTCCATATAGTGTGAACACTCCCATTTGATTAGCACGGTGCGATGTTTGAGCGTGGTGTTCCATATAGTGTGAACACTCCCATTTGATTAGCACGGTGCGATGTTTGAGCGTGGTGTTCCATATAGTGTGAACACTCCCATTTGATTAGCACGGTGCGATGTTTGAGCGTGGTGTTCCATATAGTGTGAACACTCCCATTTGATTAGCACGGTGCGATGTTTGAGCGTGGTGTTCCATATAGTGTGAACACTCCCATTTGATTAGCACGGTGCGATGTTTGAGCGTGGTGTTCCATATAGTGTGAACACTCCCATTTGATTAGCACGGTGCGATGTTTGAGCGTGGTGTTCCATATAGTGTGAACACTCCCATTTGATTAGCACGGTGCGATGTTTGAGCGTGGTGTTCCATATAGTGTGAACACTCCCATTTGATTCGCACGGTGCGATGTTAGAGCGTGGTGTTCCATATAGTGTGAACACTCCCATTTGATTAGCACGGTGCGATGTTTGAGCGTGGTGTTCCATATAGTGTGAACACTCCCATTTGATTAGCACGGTGCGATGTTAGAGCGTGGTGTTCCATATAGTGTGAACACTCCCATTTGATTAGCACGGTGCGATGTTTGATTGTGGTGTTCCATATAGTGTGAACACTCCCATTTGATTAGCACGGTGCGATGTTTGAGCGTGACCTGACCACTGTGTGATTGTTTCCCCGTAGTGTGAAACAACCTTAATAGTTCATATCTCCTTTTTATTTCCTTATCTTAGTTTACCCAGCTAACTTTCTTGACTAATGAACATTTCCTTGTTTTTCTTTACCCATAAATAATACACTATTTTGTATATTTTGGGGAGGAGGTGGGGAGTTGCAGGACGTTGTTTAAACCCCAGCCACGGACCCCTCCCAGAGATTATGGCCTTGACCATATCCGAGTTTTATTTTCATAGCGATATTAAAATGATTATTGATCTACAGAGGTAATTTTTTACTGAATGTTAATATTTAAGATATGTCACGTCTATTAAATGAAATTAGGGCTAAGACATTGTACTTGACCAAAAATAGATAATTAAGCACAAACATAATAAGACACATTTGTCTTAACAAAGTAGATTTCTCAAATTAGACGTCTGGGCGGAGTATTTCGATAGAAAAAGTGGTTAAGACTGTACGAATTCTCCGACAAACATTAAAAAAATAAAATAAAGGTTCTTCAAGTGATTTTAGTCTCGTTTTAGTGTGGTCATTGTAAAGCCACGTAGTTTGGTAATCTGTCTGTAAGCTAATTGGCTTACAAGCAACTTGGGGAAACATTATTATAAAATAACATTTATTCTTTGGAATTATACCAGTAAAATATTTAAGAAGCTACAATTATTTGGCGCTAATAGCTATTATGACAATAATATTAATAATATTTTAATTATATTGTTGTTCAATATTTGTGTATGATGAAAAAGGTTAAATTATCCTTGTTTTTTAGTAAAATTGCAAAAGGAATATTAATGACAAGATATAGCCAAATCATTTTGTATATCTAAGGGTGCCACTACCTAGAAATATATATGTATTTCAATATTTAAAACTGATATCCTTATATAAAGAAGTAATTTGACACACGTCAGTAGTCATATGATCTAAGGTAATGTCCACCGGCTTATGCCACTGACCAATCAACTCATTCATTTAAACCTCGAGCAATGACAACGTACATTAGACCCATATCTCTCCTTTTAGCAATGGGGTGTGAGATCTATCTACTGCCACCAAACTGACTTACTGGCCTTCCATTCAGCTCTAAAAGTACGACTGGCTATAAAAGAGTCTGAAGTAGTGCAGATGTAGGCTCTCTCATGCGTATACTGTAGTAATTGGCTTCCGACGCTTGTTTATGACTTACTTTAGTTTGTTTGTGTTTCGACACTCGGAGTAATACGAGTGGCTTGTTCCTGTTTAAATTCCCTCGTCCATAAAAAAAATATCCATGGTGTCAGCTTGCAATAGAGCTATACCAACCTAGCAGTTGCCGTCTGCTGGTGAAGATAATGACAATTTCTGCGAATAGTGGATATCATGTGTTCAATACAACGAGCCTTCTGCTCATTAATATCGTTTTTCTAGACCGGAGTTCATAATTTCCTTTCAAATAGCTATTCATTTGTAGTCAAGAGGCTGAGTTTAACTCCGTCACAGACCCACTGGTTACCAAAGAAAGAGAGATACATGTTTATGAGTTGTTTTATGATCAATTTTGGCCCTAAAATGGGTTATACAAATTATATACACCAATGATATAATCTGAGTTTAGAGTGGAAATAATGGTATTGGTTTGGAAACGATTAAGGAAAGTATATTTGCTTATTGTACGGTGATAATATTTAGGTGTTAGTAGTTTTGGCCTCTCAGAATAAGTTAAGCACTTCCAAACACCTTCAGAAAAAATTGAAAATATTTGTCATTAGTTCACAATCATTGGGTATATATTTTTTATTACTATACTTCTTAAGATGAGGCTGCAGTAATTATTTTATTGCTTGTGATAATTTTCCAGTAGAGCAGAAGTGGTAAAACTATATAATTTAGAGCTTCAAAATGAAATATTACGCAACAGATAACCACTTTCGGAACCTATGTAGCGCCTCATTGATGCCCTGTTGGTTAATAAGTAAAGTTGAAAGAGTATATAGATCTATCAGGCCTGTAGGTGTGTCTTGCTACATCAGAATCTGAGCCATGGATGGCCAAAGGGGACATTCATTCTCTACGCTCAATAATGTATTTAATGGTATATGAGACAGCAACATGTGTATCAAGTTTTATTTTTGAGATTTCAATAGTGAAGTTATATTGGTGAGAGACGACTACGCATCGGTTGAATGAACACATAGAGATACCATGAATATAATCTTCAGAAAAGCTGAGTTTATGGAACAGTTGAGAACTTTGAATAGCTCAAGTCTTTAATCAAGTGTAGGATTAATAGAGATTGCTGGTTAAATTGCAATTAATTTGGTACACTACTCAAATTAAAGTGATTTCACCTAATGACAAAAAAATATATATAAAAATTTTAGCGTGCGAACAAGATAAAATCTTATTTGATTACACTTATATTAGGTCATCAGAAAAAGGTGTCCGAGATTCATAAAGAAAATTGTGGAAATAATTCAATATTATGTAATAATGATTAGATTAATTGAATTGAAAACATAGAAGAAAACTTACTCCTTTACTACTCTATTTACAGCAAAAATTACGTTAATTGGCCAAATATATCTGAAGATAGTTATTTATAGAATCCCTAGTAATTTTTTCTCTATGGAAAATAGACATAGAAAACACAGATATATACTTACTCATGCCCACCTTGACGATGGCTTACGATCAGAAAGAGCTATACCCTTCCTCTTCCATTATGAGTAATTACAGATATCACACTGATGCTAGACGTAAATTAACATGAGATATTTGAGTTATAATTAATGGCGTGTAATAAAATATGTTTAACTTTATATAAGAGTAGATTGGATTAAAACTAAATATTATATCGCTCAACATCTGGTTTTTGTGAGCCTAGTATGTAAATTTGAATCAATTTGAATAATGAAAAAAATAACTAATTGAGCACGTTGGGCGCCACTCCGAATGTCTAGGAGAATAGAATAAATATAACTAAAAATAACTCCAGCTCAACTAACCGGCAGTGGAAACGACGCCCCTTTACACTCGGGACCACTGGGTGTGCTCAGGAACATTACTGGATTGTACAATGTATCTAAACTTAAATTATAATAAAATAAAATAAAAATTATTGATAATTGTGTGTTGTTATTATTATTGTGGTTTCTTTCTGAGTCTAGATTCCAATCCTACCTGATAAGACATGCCTCCTAAATTATAAAACTAATAAACGTATTGTCAAGCAATCACCCAATACTTGAAAGAAAAAGAAAAAGAAAATAAATTTTACATTGAATTATAATGACTAAAGCAAATAAAGGGTATTTTAAATTCCTAGTAACACGATGAATATTAATTATGAGCTTGATCTCATCCAAGTATGTAGACTGACGATTTCATGTACTAGTAGCAATTCTATATTCTTATTCTCTGTAGTTTGTTCTTAATCACGTCTACATAAAACTCCCAATAATCCTTTCCTGAAAATCAGCTCCTATTTTTCATGCTTTTGCATGGCCGAAATTGATGATTCACTATATAACATTCCATTTTGAAAACCGGCCCAAATTGAATCTTCCTTTATATTTTTTTTCAGTCCTTCTTCCACACAAAAAAACAAAACAACAAAAATCACCCAAACATGTTATTTTGTTTTTATTTAAAAAAATCTCTGGCCTTGGAGAAATAAATAATTTAAATTTCGCGCATAAAATTTCAGAAACAAAATAAATCAAGATTGAAATAGTTCCGAAATCCACCACTCCTTAAAGCAGATAGCGTTAAAATCATCTACAAAAATAGTAATAAGCATGATGGGTTGGCATGTCATGAATTAAAATAAAGAAAGAAAATTTATTACAATGAAATAAAGGTAAGTAGGTTTTATATATATAAATTAATATTTCAATTGTAAACAAATATATAATTAATATTTGAAGCTTTAGGAGTTGTGATTAAAATTTCAAACAAATAAATAGTAAAACTGTCAACGTTATTATATAGTTGAAAGTTTGAGTCAACTGACTATTAAATTTATATTTTAAGTAAATATTTAAGCAAAAATAACATCACAGTGAGTGATACATCAGAGATCCTCCACCATAGACTGACCTGAGTTGTAAGGATTAGGATGGGACTAATAATATGTTTAGAGGGGGTTTGAGATCTACTCCTAGATTTCAATTATCAGCTGAAATTAACATCAGTGCAAAGTCTATAATTCCTGTCAACAAGAGGTTGTTTGAAACTTAAACATTGAGGCACCATTCTTAAGGAAATGCCATAGGCTTACTTGTCCGATTCTATTCTTAGCCTCGTCCTGTATATAAATGGAGCCAGAGAGACTTTATAAATCTTGAGTTAGTTGATAAATAAAGCCAACTGGTACTGCATTGTACATCCAGTTGGCGAAATGCTCCAAATATGCCCAAACAGTGTATTTAGGGACAAATTTAAAAGGCCGTAGTTACAAAACAGGTCCTTGTGGATGTTCATAAGGAATCTTGAAAGCAGTATATAGACACATGGAATAAGGGGATGATCACTGACCATTAGGGTGGGCTGAAAAATATCAAGTTACGACTTTCAAATTCTAATAGCATGGAACAGTAGCACTTTTGTACCCTAAAGCCAGAAAAAAAATATATATATATATATATATAGATGTTGTTTCAGATCACGCATAGGGCCTAAAGTTTATAAAACTACTAAGAAGCAACAAAATTATCCACTGTCTTTCATTTTCTTAATATTAATTTTATAAACATCTAATAGCGCGGAATCATTTATTTTTAGCTACATAATAATAATTTGGAAAAACATTTTAAAATAACTATCGGTGTTGCATTCAATTCACGCATAGGAGCCTAAGTTTGTGAAAATTAATTAAAAACAAGAAATTTTCCATTATTTTACATGTTATTAATATGACGTTTATGAACATCTAATAGCACGGACTTGGTTATTTTTAACTACAGAGTAATGAGACGAATAAAAAAAAACCTTACATGGTTGGTTCGCGCCTGCATCTCTTAGCTTGTTTTGCAAATCAACTACGCCATCCAACCATTCAGAATATGGTTATTAAAAATTTAGAATACATGAGCTCATTATTGATCATTCTTAAGGCATGGTCTTGAAATTTGATATTTGGCTGAATTTTGGCATGGCGGATCTTGAGAGCAAAGTTGTTCTTGTCTATCCATCTCTGATGTCTTGTCCACATACTTTTCCCTCAGATTATGTTACAAGTCTTACGCATCTTTCCATTGCTTGTGTGTGACAGGGAAAGATTAGAAATTCAAATTCAGGTAAAGCTTTGCTTTCTAGAAATAACAAAATATCTTCTGTTGGCAAACTTCCATAATTGGTAGAGAGGACAGTTTACATTTTGTCCATTCAGTCAAGTCTGTGTTGAGTGAGGCTTCCAAATGTATCAAGGGTGGAAGAAAAGTTCTCACAGATTTTCCTTTTGATGGTTTATTTCTAGCTTTCATTGCTCTCCCATAGGTTAATTCCTTTATGTGTAGCCTTTCATCCACTGCCATAGCCAATAACATATTTTCAGTATAAGTTAAGAAAGCGTTCCTCTGAATCACTGGGTCTATGATTTTCATTATATCTTTGGGCAAAAATCTTGTTATTTGTACAACCTTAAAAATATGTTTAGGTCCATATTTCACTCTTAATGTCGAACCACACTGGAGCATAAATTTTCACAATGTAACCGGCAAGTATCTTAAGTTCATTAGAAGGATTAGTTTGGGAAATAAACATTCGCAAGACTCGGTTTGCACATGAAAAACGACTGAGAGATCCTGGATCACTTACAGCAATATCTGATGCACACTCTCCAGTCTGAACAGCCCATACAATGTCTAATATTGTTTGTCATTGCTTAGATAAGTTTTTGTTACATTGAATTTTTCAAATTTGATTGTTCAAAATTAACAAGAGGTAATTTCTCACAGCTGGGTGGTTGTTTGCCAATTTCCCCAGAGAATTGCGCTGGGCCTGTCGTATCACCCTTTCAATATTCAAACAATTGTCTGAAGGGGAATTCATTGAAGTTAAGTAAGCAAACGAACCAATAAATTGACCTCAATATTGCAAATCACACCACTTTTCCATACAATGTTTGTTGCTAGACCATCTCAACCAATCGCTACTACTTGGTTTATGTCAAAATTATTAAATTCTAAATATTTAAGGATGCACTTAGATATTTCACTTTCAGTACCATTAAACGGTGTCACATGGTCAACTACTGTCCATCAGGCTCCTGAATCAAACTGATGTGCTCCTCCTTCACTCCTCTTTATTCTGTTACTTTAACTTTTCTAGCATCAAAGTATATTTACTTTGCTACTGTAACTGTAGGTTTATGATTACAAATATTACATAATAAAAACCTCATGTGTTCTTTTTAACATAAATGTACAATATATTTTTAAAATTTTAAAATATCAGTTTTTCAGTAATTTTCACAAACTTTGGGCCCAATGCGCTATTTGAAAACAACATCGATTATTTTTTTAAATAGATTCTAAATTACTTCAAATCAATAAACATTTAAGTTAGCAAAGATAACTACGCCTATTCTGGCTAATATAAAATATTACGTTAACTTATAGTTCATATATAAACACGCCATAATTTATGTCGATTGAATATTACGTATAACAGTTTATCCTGATCATGCCCAAGTGTAGAACAGACCTTCTCCTGAAGCGTCGAAATTAAATAGTCTATTTGGTATACTGACACATTGCTATATATAGAGACTCTTTGGTAGGGTAGGATGGTGGGGAATTTGAACACATGGTTGGTGACGTCACTTCGGCCATCTTGAAGCTAGCATTAAATCACGTAGACCATCGACCAGCTCGTAGTATTGGGCAACGCAGGGATGATCACTTACGCCCGTTGTTTACATCTACCCTTTATACCTCTTCAATCGAGACGTCTTCAGTCACATAATATTTCGGGGGTAGAGCACGTGTCGTTCGCCAGAGGGCAGAATAGTCGCATCCACTGCTCGAGGGAACTTTTGGCCGGCCCATTTTTATTTAACTTCGACCGGGGTGGTCAGTTCAGCTGCGGGCACACCATAGCTCACTCGGTCCACTCGTCAAACTAGGACGCGACGTGTGTAGGCCTGACTTGGAGGTTGTTCTAGCCAGAAGATACGAATGGTAAGTACATGAACAGTTTTAGATTGCAGGGAGTTTATTCTTGTTTTATATGGTTTAATAATGTCCTTGATATAGATTGAAACTACCGTGAACTACAATAGAGAAGAGTACTAATGCAGAAGGATTATTAGTCTCGGAGTGGGTAGTATGAATCCAATAGAGCGTTTATGCGTGAAGGTTAACATGAGGGTGGGTAGTATATTGTAACCTAATGTTCATCAAACGGCTACGACTGATGAGATGATTATTACACGTTCATAAGAATGGCATTCTAATTGGATTGATCGTCAGCCCACCGTAAAATCAGCTTCTTCACCTTGTCCAGTTGATCACGACGCCCTGGTGTCAACTACCTGTCTGTTGCAAAGCCTTAAATCGTGTTTGGCCAACTCATTGACATAGACATTCCCTCATGCCAAGTTAGGATTTTTGAGTTCTACCTATCCCACATGGCCATAGCCTCATCCTTAGGGAGCGTAATATCCTAATTACGGTGCATCCTAGCATGTTTGTCCCAATTGACCTTGGAGTAGCAGCATGTATATATTATGTATCTGAACGATCTCAAAAAGACCCAAAACCAGTGTGTACATGGACGAGATGGTTCTTGTAATTTAGTCATGAAGAGTGCCACTTTTGGGAGCCACCATGAGATTCTACATGTTACTGATGGAGGTTTGTATGGATACCCGTAGTACTAGTTTCAAAGTTATCTTCTCATGGAAGATAAAGTATGACAATCCATCCCCACCCTGGTTATTTAGAGACTAGATAAGTTTAATTGACTGCACCAAGTACCTCGGCATTAGTCTGGAAACTATACTATACCTATAAAATTGTCAGGGCCAATCAGATTATAAGAAGTTTAGGTCCACTGTGTAACTGGTGTAGCGCCTTTTCAAATAAAAGTGTCTGACACTTTACAATAATTGTATCAGGCAAATTCTCCAATTTATATTAACATGTGGGGGCACCTGACATACACGCACACAAGTCAGATACAGGAATTCCAGAGTTGGTGATTAAGAATCATGATGGACTTACTATTGTACGTTTACATTGTGACATTACACCAAAACTTGGGGATACCATGTGGCAAAAACTATTTCTGAAATCTTGCGCATGCCTCCTACGATATGGTGGTGGGTTTCCATATGTGCTCTAATCCAGAGTCTTTAAAACTACGTAATTGATCCAGTAGTGTTCTCCAAACGTCCTCAAGCTTTGTTAGGATGGACAAGATATGACAACTAGTGATTTATTAAAGTCTCTAACCCAGTCCCACGTGACGTGGTGTGAATACATAAGCCTTTAGAAATCATTGTTGGTCTAATTTAATTTATTTTTATTTGCCTGGCGTGTAAAAATACTCTTTCAGAATGTTTATATTCAATGACTTAATCTTATTTACTCGTTTGAGGCGATTAATCAGATACATTTGTTGTCATTTTGGTCACTTGTTCACTCCACTTCTATTAAATCGTTTGAAAAGCCATACATACGGACATACGGAACAAGGTTCAGTAAGGAGGCAACATGTGTTCGTGGAATAACATTGGCCTGGAAAACATACGTTACTCAATAGACTAATATATAGCTATAACTAATCTTCTTTACTGATATATGTATGAAAAATAATGCCTTGAACAATTTTGATACAAGGTTAGGCCTGTATTTTCCAATTCCTAAGAAAGCTAATTTAATATGTATTTATTAAAATAATTAAAAAAAAGTCCTTTAAACTATCACTAATAATTCAAATACTATCTAATTTGTTAATAAAGAGTTCAACATTTATTAGAATATTTTGTAGGAATAAAAATATCTATATATTTATTATTATCTTATATTTGAAGTATCAAGTAGTTCCAGGAATTTAACAATTTAAATATTGTCAACTACTAGATAATTAGTTTTGGTAAAGGAGCTTTATTTTATTCAATACCTTGATGGATTATACCATGGCCCTCTATCATAATATTCATCATAGTGTAAATTGGTCAAGGTAAGCTAGCTATTGTCCAGGGTTCACGGAATGTACTGTACACTCTAATATTTTATTTTTCCTAGTGATAATTATTTACAAAGATAGATATTAGTCACACATAAGCTCACACACTATATATATATTATTCATACGCTTCATTAATGAAGTATATTATTTCGGTTATATTTGCAAATACATATGCTCAGAGCTCGTGGATTTCAGGGAATTATTTTGTGTCACTTTTAACCAGTTTGGTGTTTTATAATCTGCAGAGCCTTTGATCGGAGTAGAGGACGTGGGGTTTACAAACAATTTAATGAAAATATTTACGTCACTAATCAGCCCATACTTCAAAAATGAAGTCATTTCTTTAGATATTTGTGACTCAGCGTAGATTAGCTTTAAAATCACAGTAGCGTTTCACATACTAAATACAGATTTAACTACTTAAGGGTGACAGTGAAACATTTTCACAGGAGCTGGTATTATACGTATTAACAGCTATGAAATATTTAATTTAATAAATCAGCAACGAAAGGTCGTATATGATCGTATGTATAGTTCTAAAACCTCCTAACGAATCCATAAGCAAATTGATGTATTACATTATTTTATTATATATCTACAAAATATAGTGTAACTGATTTAATAGTCTATTGAAAGAGTTTTGTTTTTAATTAACTAGTAAGAAGGATATGATCATTATTTATAGCAATATACCACCTCATTTTTTAGCGATCCATCCACAAGCAAGTAACAACAAAAATATTTGTATCACTACACATTACCTCAATTTAGAATATCACATTTAAAACGTAAAAATGAAATATATTCAAACCACTGTAGAATGTATAAAAAAATTAAAACTAGATTTTAATATTGACAGACCTTGACCTAGTATTTGAAACAAGGGTTGATTAATGACAGACTTCTCAGTGAATTTGTAACCAATGTTTAGTACTGACAGACTGTATTTACTGACCTAGCTCAAACTTTAAAACCAGGGTCTAACACCAACTGTTCTTAGTGACCTAATTAACTAAGATTTATATTCTTATTTTCCAGTCTACCAGTTACACACCTTTTATTAAATAATTTTGTTACGTGTTCAATATTTTCCTGACATTTCGGGTTTACAAGATGTTGACTCCAATGCGGTAGGGTTTAAGTAATCTTTACTTAAAAGAAAATTTACCTTTTTATTCATTGACTAACAGGAGAATCAATCCACCCCAATATACCTGTTCAGCACTATATCCCCACCATCGGAAGCCCAATCTATTTCGTGAGTGATGCACAAATAATTTGACATGTAATGTAGATTTAAATTAATTAATAAATATTTTATTTTGTGTGATCGTATAATAATTATATCTCTATTAGTCATAATCAATAAAAGTAATAGGCCTACATGTAAAGCTGTGTTTATATTCTTCAATAACTCATAAACAATAATGAATCATTTTTATGACATGATATGAAAATATGTGCGTACAGTAGTTAAAAAAACGTTCATAATAGAAGCATAGTTAATTGTGCACACATTATAAGGTTGACTTAACATCTTATGCATATGTATGGACTAAAATATACAGGAGGCTCCCAGATTAAACAGCCAAGCTTTTCGAAGTGAAAAGGAACCAATAAACTAGATTATCATATAATTTGAAAACTAGCACGTTTTAACTTCTTTTCAAGCAAACCGTAAAAAAACTAATTAAAAACACGTTTTCTGAATACAAATTGTAATAACTCTTAAAATATAACTTAAAAAAACTTTCAGTAAAAGTGTTGAAATATTAAATGATCATTAAGACAATCCCTCATCGGTTTCTATTTGTTGCTTGGTTTAGGAGGGATACTAAATGAAGCATCAAATGAGATAAGAGAAAATTATTGAAATTCAAAGCTCATTAATTTGTTAAAAAGATTAAACAAATTAAAAGTATTTGTTTAAAAAAAATAGCTTCCATAGCTGGGCAATTTATATTTCGGGGCTAAGGGGCTTCATTTAAAACAAAATAAATAAATGAAATAGTAAATTAAATATTTTATTTAATACATGAATTTTGATTTTATTTTGTTCGATTTTTTGTTTGCTCAAAAAGGAAGCAAAAACTAACCAATGTCCGAAGGACATTTTTTTTTTACGACCATACAACTTGCTGAGTATGACTGTTTAGTTTGGGAACAACCTGCACACAGCCCTTGGACTTGATAAGTATCAGCCAATAAGAATTAGTGTAGAAGTTCTTTCCAATTAATACGTTATTATACAGAGTAGAGGGACAATATCTTCTCTTCATAATTTAAATTGTTTTGTAGTAGCACCCGCCTCGGTGACGTAGTTGACTAACGCGTTAGACGTGTTGAGCTAGACTGCTGAGGACGGGTTTTACACTCTCCCTCCACGTAAATGCGGGTTCACTTCCTCTAATTCAACCTTCCTAGTTCCTAATCCATTATCGTAATTAGTACTTAAAGCGTATAAACCGGACGGGTAGTAAGACGTGGTGCTAAATAATAATAATAATACATTTTATAGTAGCCATATTGGTTTGCTACTAACCAGTTCTTATTATTGTTTTAACGTCAATAATTAATCGTGTGTATATAGGTGGAAGTAAAAAATATATATTTAAATTATGTAACTGATAAGTAGGCCTATCCTTATTATGATGAAAATTATAAACTAAAGCCAAATAATAAATAAGACTATTTTTAAATGTTTAGAAACTATTAAAATCGGGTTTATTTTAAGTTAAAAGGAAAAAAAATATACTGGAATGGACATTTCCATATCTTTTCACCCCCTTTGGTTTACAATTAAGGACTGTCCTTTTTCTCCCCAGTGAAATCTTATTATATTGTTTTGTATAAGTAGTTTATGCAAAATTATTGTTAAAAATGGTTCAAATTATATTTGAAAATAACTACGGGTTAATAGCAAATCCCATTTATGTGTGGTTGCATTTTGAAGTTGTGCATTTTGTAACTCGATTTTGTAAGGAAATCTTGACTTTCTCAACAACTTGAAATCAAAAATGGGTATGGTTGTACAGACAACTCAGAAAGAGAGCGGATTCTTTCTTTTATTGAACCACCAGGTAATGATGGGAAAATATTTACATAAATCACGCCGTTCCCTTGCAAGGTAGGCAAGAAACTGTGCATGTAGCTAAAAAAATAATTAATACATCCTCACTAACATTCTACACACTTCCCAATCCTTGCATACTTTCTTTGTTTCAAAAACATTCATACACCAAGTCACTCATTCATTTTATTATTAAAACTCTTAATATTTCTTTTTTTTTTACAAATTATTCATCAACATTTAGCCATGTCTTACGTAGCCAATCAATTCCTTTTGAACCACTCATTCTACCTTCATATATCTGCTTCATCACTCGATCCACACCCTTTCAACATTTCTAGGGCAACGCCATACGTTTCTTTTACATTGATCTATTAGATTCCATTTCAAACCGTAATACTGCAGCACCCATTCATCACTGACTCTGTTCATACGAGTTTTTTTCAGACATATTTCTTAGATATCTCATTCCAACTGCATTCCCCTTGCTCTTGTGTTTCTCCTGACAAACCCACGCTTCACATCAATAAAACGATGTTGGCGTCAATAAACTTATATATACACGACTATCTTACATATCATTTTGACACTACTTCTTTTTTTGCAATATTCCACATACATCCAACTACTCTCCGGGTTAAATCACCCTTCTGTCGATTTAACCATTTATCCTTTCATTTTTACAGAAATTCCTATCCAAATACATGAACTCATTCACTGGTTATAACAGTTTCTCATTTTTAATAAATTGACAGTCATATCCTTATCAATCTTTATCAAAAACTATCATCTTAGTTTTGGAGGCATTTATACGAAGCTCCATTCTGCCTGTTGCAAAATTATAATTATATTTTTACCACTTCATTCTCAGCCATTAGTATGCCATCATCTACGAAAAACTGCTTTCCGACATTCACCTAGTACATTTTCATGCGATCACATCATCACAAGCATCCCTCACGCACTAATCCATAAATACAATAAAAAACCAATAAAACATAACACAATCTTGCCTAACACCCTGTTCAGTGTCAAACATATAGCTCCAATCTCCATCCACCCTAATCCACGGTTTACTTTCATCAAACACCACTAGAGTTGAATTTACTAATCATGCATCAACACCATACTTTATAAGAACATTCCATTACATACTCCTTTTCACACGATCACACGTTTTCTCCAGATCAACGAATGCACAATGAACATTCTTCCTTATTCCATACAGTTTTCAATCATTTGTTGCAATGCAAATAGCTGATTCATAAAACTTGGAATAAAAACCAAACTACACGCCCTAAATCTTTCCCTCTGCTTTTCACGCACTCTCTCAATTAAAGCTCTTCCAAAAACTTTGCCGAGAATACTCAATAAACTATTTGCTCTATAATTCTTACATTAACTCTTACTATTTTTGACTTTATACAAAGGAACAATGACAGCATTATCCCAGTCATTAGGGACATTCGAAATCCCAGCGCACACATTGAACAACTCAAACAATCCGGCAAGTAGTGTCGTGCCCCCACACATAAGCATTTTACTCGTGATCCCTCCCAAATAAGACTGTAGATTTTCGATTATTTAACAATGTCATAGCGCAACACCTCAGCTTCGTTAGTTTTTTTACTTACTACAACATTTTCCCTATTTTCTTCTACATGCTTTCTGCTTTTTTGTCATACAATAATGCTCAAAATACTCCCTCTATCACTCTCTTATATTGTTTTATCCCACATCATCTCACCACGTCCATTCTGAATGTCATAAGTATACCTTTACACTCCTTGTTTCATTATCTTTACCTACTTCTAGAACAGCTTCTTATATCCTTCAAAATCATTCCGGATTCTTTCTACTTCTTTTAATCACATTGGCTCTTTACTTTTCTTTACTACTTTCTTTGCATTCTTATTTTTTCTCTTTGTATATGTTCCACAACCTCTTCCGTTCTGTTTTATTCCTCACAGCAATCAATCGTTTTTATGTTCCCTTCTTTTCTCTCGCAGCTTCTTTCACCTGTTCATTCCACCATATATATAGTTTTAAATTTCTCACTACTGCAGAGCAACACACATCTTTCGCGCACTCAAATACACCCTCTTTTATTTTGTTTCAAGGACTTTCTGTATCATTAAAATTTATTTAGACATTCCATTCATCTTCTCGGAAAGTTAATTTTTCGCCCAGAAATCTTTCATGTTGCGGTTTCACACTTTTATCCTGAATGCGTTTTGTAATGTAATGTACACTTTCAAATGACTGAGATATGCAAAGCATACTAGTCTATGGACTATGAGCTGCATATTTCTAAGATAATCAATCACACTAAAACAAATTGTTATGTTTGTTTTAACTAGCATAGCCTCTCTACATCCATTCGGGTTAGAAGAAGAGTGGTTAAGAGAGTGTACACCCCATGCATTTTTATTTTATTTAAAAATGAGAGAATAATATACATTAATATCCTCTGATTTGGTGACCGCATGGTCTAAGACGTCACACTTAAAATATACTAGATTAACAATAACATGGAGATCGGGGTTCAAAGCCCAGTCGGCTTTACTGAGAGTGGTTTTCCTATATTAATTTTCACCCTTTCACCATGGAAATGTGGGTACGCTTTATCTTAACCCAAATTTCTTTATCCCTAACTCTTTAGTTTAACTATTTTATATAGGCCTACATACAACCTGAAACGATAATAGGAAAAGGCTCTAATATAATATAGTATATATATAATATATTGTATATTATATATAATATATTGTATATTATATATAATATATTGTATATTATATATATATAATATATATTGTATATTATATATATAGCTTAAGCTCAGGGCATAATAAACAAATATAAAATGTTTTCTTCCTTGTTTGAAACAGAATAAAACATCATAATAATATTTATTAATACATAACTGCTCACTATTCCAATTTTGTCAGCCCTAGCACTGTCTCCATTCAACCCTCCCCATTTTGTTTCCCAAAACAGAACACTGACCCTATCTATGACGCAAGTGAGTAACAAAGTAGATTCCCAAGAAAAACAAAAGGAGAATACAGCAGAGAGCTTCAGTATGTCATGCAAAGGGACAGTTTGCATAAAAAAATTATAAATATATATATGTACAAGTGGTTGTAATGCTCTCTCGCAAGCAGACCAGGTAAGAACTGTCTCGCGCACCTGTTCTTCCCCCGGTATACTCCCACGTCAGTCCAGACGAGTGGTAAGTCCCTTTACAAACAAGCGACCCTCTACAATTTGACGACTATGGAACTTGACAACAAATACATGTTGATATTTAACCTGGAAGGAAGGAAGTCTAATGTGATGGTCATGTATGTGTGTATGTATGTATGTATTTATGTATGTATGTATGTATGTATGTATGTATGTATTTATGTATGTATGTATGTATGTATGTATGTATGTATGTATGT
>CABEEJ010008314.1:0-24656 GCA_901482245.1 Timema douglasi
GTTTTGCATAGCCAGATTTTGTATTGTAATATTTTCGTCAATTAACTCATTGGCCTTGCGGGCCTATAGAGTCCATTGTTCTTTTGATTCTATATTATGTCGTAAGCTAATAGCTTCACGAATAGTAAGCTATCTCAAATTGTACAACTAAATCACCTTCTTTTCATATACTCTGTTCAAGTCTTTATTCACTATCAATAAAACTACAAATTGTTATCATTGACATATTTCTTCTTAATCCAGTTTTCCTGCTTATGCCATCCTTTTTTTTTGTTAAAGACATCAATATAATTGGAGTATGAGTTCAAGGAGAAAATAAGTAAACTGGCCTTGTTTACTTTTGTTTGTATTCCTCACCGCCCTCTGCAAATTTACTACATTTATTATTTTATTTTATTGTTTGTTGTGCGCCAGCCTTATTCTTCGAGGAAGAGTAAGGGCGGTGCTACATGAGTAATATATTATTTAATATTAATTAATTTATTCTAACCAGAATATTGAAACCGGGTATCATATATATTAAAACTATTAAATTGGCTCATGAGCACCAATAGTTTGCGCTTGCTTTATTTTATGTCAAACACATCAATTTAATTTGTTTGGATTGAATGCATATGATAGTCAAAGACATTTTTATCATTGCCTATAAAATAATTTATCAAACTTTTGTTTTTAAGAGATATAAATAAGGCCAGCATTCTGCAGACATAAGTGTATAAAGACGTGTTGATCATAATAATCTAATTTACTTGTTTGCTAATGAAATGTTAATATCCTCCTACATATACTAGTATAGTGGCTCTTATTCAATATTTTATCAGTAGAAGAATAGAGGTCAAAATAAAGCTGGTTTAACTAATTAATTATTACTATAGCTTATTCCTTAAGAGTAATATCTGATGCAACCATAATGTTGAGGATGGACCTTACTCAGCACAGTTCCTCACTCAGACTGCAGACATTCTGGCAATAAGACGAATGAACGAGTGTAAGAAATATGACTTAAGTCACGTCCACTATCATTCCTTTAAAAACTAATGTTGCAATGTAACCCCTTTCGATAATATAAACAATTATTCTTTTAAGAAAGTTATATTCAATTTTTTTAGCACCATGTCTTACTACCCTTTTAGGTCACGCATATATAATAATTACTCTAATTATCTAAGGATGAAGAAGGTTGAATTCAGAGAAAGTGTAACCACATTTAAGTGGAAGATGAGTAGAAAACCATTTTGAATAATCCTCAGTGCATCAAACTGGGGTTCTAACCCCAATTTCCCTGTCACCGACAGTCTAGTATATTACAAGAGTGATACCTTAGACCATGAGGAGACCGAAAAACGTGAATCTCCATTCCATTCTGCTCTTGTTTTAAATCTAATATAAATTTATGGGCATCATGTGTACCGCCCTCCTTCTCCTCTAATGGACAAGGGCAGGGGCACATATACAAAAAATAAAGGGGGCAAGAAACAAACAACAAATGATTAAATTGCAGAAGAGCGTTAGGACCACATAAACATTGATAGGCCTTCACTTTGACCTATACAACAATTTGTCGTCATGAAGCCTTCCCAACCATCACCCGTTATTCTGTGTTATCACTCAAAGGGAAAGGGGCGAGGATCTTTTGAGCTAAAAGAATGACTCTTAACCTGTCATAGTAAATTAAAGATGGCAAGTAAAATAAATAAATATTTATTTTAGAAAAGATAAACAATAGATATATATATATATGAATATAGGTAACAATAGATAGTTAAAAAGAAAATATATAAATATAGAAAAATGAAAAATTGGGGTTATGCCCATTACTATACAGTTGTACTGTTGCCATAGCAACCTTTGTCCTAACAATTACATTCACGATTACACACGACCCCTCAATGGGTCTCTGTGGCAACCCGCAATGTACTAACAACCATACTTATCCGCATTTCAAATAAGGACTGTATCGTATGCTTTATAATAACAATTTATAAGCATAACTATTCGTGGCAACCAAAAAAGAGAAAGTCAATGATTTATTTTAGTCATCCCAATAAATCTAACAAACAGTATTTAGCCGTATGGGCCATCAACATTTCCCATACTACCCAGGCATTCGCCTTCAAAAATGTAAGGTAAAAATTTACAATAAAAAGGTGCCTCATTCTTTCTAATCGTGTTACCAAGCCGGAAGGGCAAAAAGCCTCAGTAATACTGTTAGCAAGTAATAAACAACAATACGCCATTTTTGGGCTACGTAACTCCTCATTTATACTAAATTAAAGAATCTACCCAAAACAACAGATGAAAGTCTAAAGTTAAATTTTGTATGTACTGGCCAAAAAGGAATTTAGACCTAGCTTTTAAATTTACAATTAAATCTATAGCAAATTTCCAAAAGAGTAATTTTGACTAGTACGGCCGAAACTGAATTTATACCTTGGGAAAAATCCCATCCTAGGACAAGTGTCAAAGACACGGATGATTCAAGAAGTGACTTGATGACACACACAACATCAGTTTATAAACAGTTATTCTCTGAGGGGAGGGGAACATAGGGGAAACGAAAGAACATAGAAGAAAAATCACATGGAACAGAGGGATAGGCGCAGTAAAGAAACAAATAGGTCATTGGAGAGGCGTCTAGAACATCACGTGTTAACCACATGATCGCTCCCATGAAGCAACGCAGAGACCAAACACGCTCAAAATGCCACACCTCTAATTCTTCTAGTTATGTCTTTACACTCGGAGCGGAAACAATGCGCGTGGGCAGGGATGTTTGTTGACGAGACTTGACACACACTGACTGAGAAACGGGGCACTTTTGGTGAGTCCAGTATTGTTTTTTCTTCGTTGTTGTAGACATAGTGTTCTTTTACTCGTATTTTCTTCATGCTTGTAATGTTGATGTCAAGCAACGTTACACATGTCACAGACACTTTGACTTGCATTTTTGTTTTATATATTAAAATGAAACACGTTTGTTCCTAAAACATTTAAAACAATTAGTTTACTTTTAATATTACAATTAAAGTTAAGGACATTATAATATATAGAGATTTTTTTTTTTATAAAATAAATATTTTTGTTTATATATTCACCGATACATGAGTAAAAAAAAATTAGATTATAAAACAGATTAAACAAGTATATGTCTATTCACGACAGTTTTCAGGTCTCATGGATTTGACATTTCTAGTTGTAAGGACTTATTTAATCTTTAGTATTAGGTCTGTAGACATCTTTTAAAACTTACCAAAATATTAAATATATTTTCCTACACAAATAAATGTACTAATTAAATAGCTGTGAGCGTATAACTAGAGCGGTTATTAAGATGTGTTGCTAAAATAATTCAGTACATGCTATGATTCCAGCGCTTCACGCTCAGTAGAAAAACACTACCGCTAAATTAGCTCAGCCATTTATTGGGATTATGTTACAAAATATTTGTTCACACATCTAGCTTATTTACTTATATTATAACATGTTTCCAATAAGTTGACATTAATTACTTCCAATATTAAAATATTATATTATATTTATAAAGGAGGGTTGAATGTAATTTTATTTTGTTAGTATTTGATAGTACACTAAATAATAAATAAATAATCAAAACATCACAATAAAACACTTTAATAATAATTATATAGCTACAACAATTTAAAGACGTTAAATCATACTTTTACTAAAACAAACTTAATTTTATCTTATATTTGTTCATTAACAATCTCTAAACTGATTTTATACATTATAGTTTAAATATTAATAAAACTATTCGTTTATGAAACAAAAATATATTCGTTAATATCAAGATCACCATCTCGTGGCCTTGAGTATATGTAATTGTTAAACCAAAACGCCATTGTATCTGCGTCCCCAAAATTCATCCTGTAACTTTCTTTTATTAATCTTTTAATGAGTTGCCTTAATTCCTCTGGCACATCATCGCCATTCACAAACACCGAGTCCGCTCTGTGGAAAAAAAAATTATTATCAGTCATTTTAGAATGGACTCGTTGGTAAGTTGTTGTTTGTATAAATGGGTTTCTGGCGTCACGGTAGGTTGGATGAGCTCAGCTATACCAAACGGTTTGGAAAAAGGAGGAAAAAACAATCATTTTCACAAACCAGATGTAAAAATAAACTTGGATATTGTTATAATTATAATAATAATAATAATTATTATTATTATTATTATTAGCACCGCGTATTACTACCTGTTCGGGTTATACGCACTTACGCTAATGTGTAATGGTAGGGTGATTGTGATATGAAATGGAGGACCTACAGTTTAACGTGGAATCCGAACCATGGTGGAGGACTGGCATTCCCCACATTCACAAGTTGTGATTAATACACGTCTTGTCAGAGGTGAAGAAAGGGTTTGGTAATCAGATAAATCTTTGCCGGGACCGAGGATTGAACTCCGGCCGCCAGCATAGAAGTCTGACACCTTGCCCCTAGACCGCCAGGTCACCTATTATTATTATTATTTAGCTAACAGTACTTTATCATAAACATTTATAAGATATCGTATTTTCTACATCGTTAAGTGTGTCCTTTTAGGAGTGTTCGTAACTCAACCCAAAAGTTATCATCACGTTTCACCATTGAATATTGAGAGTGCTCAGTTACATATTTTATTAGTGTAATCCTACTTTATGGATACATGATTATTCATTGAGAGAGCTCAATTCTATATTTTGTCCTAATATTCACCTTTGCTTCACACACTTCACTAATATTAAATTGGTGGTGTAAAAACATTAAAATTATTTTAAAATCTGGTTTGAATAATTAATATATAATACAACGAATGCTAAAAGGAAAAAGGCTTACTTAGTGTTGCAGGCCTACATTAATAACAACTGATATCCAACCTGTCATAAAAATAAGAGAAAAAGTTATTAATGCATGTTAGGCATATCGTTTAAAAGTTATATTATGAGAATTCTCAGGTCACTAATAGCTCGATTCTAACCTACCTTTCAAGTGAAACACTTTTAAACCAAATTGTTATAAGGTTAATTTATTTAGTAAAGGGAAAGCAATGTGGTATTGTGAGGTTATATTACCATCTACATTTGTGGGAAAGCAATAATTAAAAATATTTAATTATATTTTACAAAATTATATATTTTTTATCGTTTTAAAAATAATTAATATAATAAATTAAAACTATTGGATGTACATATATATTTATTTCCAAACATATAACAGGACTTTCACTCATAAAAGAATAATTAAATAATACTAAGTAATCTATTGTGTTTAAGGAACATCCTAAAAATGTTTATAAAATATATATTCACATACATTTAGAATTATAAAAAGAACATATAAAATCAATATTTTAATACAAATAGGCTTACTACTTATTTGTAAATTGACATTATAGCTTATATTTTATCAACAGAAGATGAGTATAAACTTACCCGTAAGTTCTCAATGGAAATCTTTCACTTATAGGTAAATAGTTATATTCGACTAAATGAGTCCACCTTTCATAGAGATAGTTAAAGTTTCTCACGATAATAGAAACGGATCCTCTACTGCTTTCATTAGTGAGTAGATTTGTTACACTAAAAGCGTAATCCATCTGAAAAATTATATTTAAATTAATAACTAAATGGAATAAGAATTATTTTTAACTAGTTAATTTAATCTGAAATTAGAAATATTTCACCCAATACGTCTTATATCAATATTTTTCACTAAATTGAACCTAACTGCCAAGCCCGTGCGCAAATTAGGTAAAAGGTTTAGGGAGGGAGAGTTGCTTTGAAGGCGTTGGGGAGGGAGGGGGGATTTTCATGGTAGGCTTTCAAGGGGTACTCTCACCCGAAAATGGATCCCATAGTCCCAGAAATTCCAGAGGGGTAGGATGTTAAAGGAGAAGATTTTTTTAACTTCCAATAAAAAAATATTGTATTTTAAATAATAGTTTCAAAACATCAGGTTAACACATCTTTATTAAAGGACTCATTTGTCAATCTAGTTCCATAAAATAGGTCAATATTGGGTCTGACACAAATATGCAATCTTATATTAAAGAGATAGACAATTTCTGCATTACTCTATATACATAGTAAATGTCTACGTCTGCCTGTATGTTAGATTATGTCTAGTTTCTTTTTCTCCGTCAATTCAAAAGTTACTCATCAGATTGAGATGAGATTCCTTCTGATGTAATCCTTGAATTTAAGAATGAAGGGTTATATATACTCAATAAACCTATATCATCAGTGAGTTAGGCAGTGGGTGTTATTGTGCTTATATATATGCTTTAATGTTTCAACCATCCAAATATCTTGTGTAATAAATTACATTTTATTTTGTATGTTTTTTGTATGTTCGTAAATACTGACAAATATTTTATAAATATATTGGAAACAAATGTTTTTATATTAATGTATTGTCATTATATTCATTCACAAATAAAAAATACACAGCGTATAGTGTAACCTGCCGTTTAATCTTTGATTTACATGAATAATGTAAGGTTATTGTTCATACATATCATTTATCTTATAATAAACAATGTATAAATAATTGTACAAACGTATGAGTGTTGTGGAGAATAAACAGAATGTAAGAGGTTGTGAGACTTATACAAAATTAAGAATATGATGTAAGGAGAAAACGGCAATAATCAGAGAAAATCAGGAGAAAATCTGAAGAATGATTATGAAGAAAATAAAAAAAAGTTCTGTAATTGTGCTGAGAGATCTAATCAAGTAGTACAAGGAGAGACCGATTACCTTCAGAATGAACACGACGAGCTAATCTAGAACGAAAGCAGTATAAAATGGTGATGGAAGAAGTATTTTAAGCAATTATTCGCCGGTCGTTTTTATGGCCGCTATTGTCAAGTCGATATTGTGTTGGCATTATGAACATTTCACGATGATAACCTTTCCAATTAACTTTTCAGACATGAGGAATTTTCATAAGGAATAATAGTTCCCGGGCTTATCCCTTTAATGGTGTGTTAAACTAAGGTGAAAGTTATTGATACAGACAGATAAATAAACATTTGTTACTTGTTAGCTTAGTGTTAATTGAAAAATGTATGATTTTGTGTAACCAATAGAATATTTTGTCAAACTGCAAAGATTATTATTGAAATCAATAGCCGTGTGAATGCATCTCAGAAAGTAGTTGGTTGTAACAATGAAGTAGTACTGAAAAAGACAAATATATCAGTATATAAAACAAAGCTAATGCCAACATTGTTATACGGAGGATAAACGTTTCTTTGTCAGAAAAAGTAGAATAACAAGGTGAAGGAGTATGGTTGAGACGTAGATAAAAACTTAAGATTAGCAATATAAAGTGAAAGGATATAATACACTGAAAAATTAATAAAATGTTAAAAATTATTAAAATTTTGAAATTGATATACTTTAATGTTCAAAAAATCTGTTAAACTGTGCTTTCAACAAGCATAAATATGTCACATTAAGTTTAAAAATGTATCAATAACATCATCAACAATAATTATTAGTCCATTGTTGACGACAAGTAAAGATAATAACATATCGTCACCCGAGAATGCAAGTGTTCTATGTCCAATTTTTCACTTTTGTGTAAAAGAGCATTGAAGTTTGACCTTGTGTATAAAACCAATGTTACTAGAAGACAACTCGAGCTTGTATCTTCTTAATTAATTATTTAATAGTCTCAATTTCACCACAGGTGGATAATATGCATTTTAAATAAACGTATACACCAAATATCTCAAATTTAACCATTTTGGAGATAGAACACTTGCATTCTCGGGTGACGATATACAACATATTAGAATATATTTAAATTATCTAGAACAAAAATTGAGGATAACACATAGTTTACATTCCAACATTGATGTTGATTAGTTAAATACAATTAACCTCGTTGACATAGCTTCTTTCAAAGAGATATAAGAGAATGTGATTCTAAGGTCTTGGACTGTGATTTAACTTTCGTATTTAATAAGAGTTTAAGTATAGAATCTAAGTCTTATTCTTGTTTATTACCATTACTTTTATAGCAGGTAATCGGTGTTTAAAAGATGGCCGATTTAATTTTTGCCGACATGTTTCGGTACGATTATACCATAATCATGGCAACTGTAAAATGAAATTAATGACTATTAGAAAGAATGCAGAAAGTGAAAAACCAAAATATAACGTTATCCTAAAACCTGAAAAAACCAAATAGGTAAACAAACAAGTTTACCTAAGTCGATGTGTGAAAACACAAGGTGATGTTACGACTGATAGATTGAAACTAATCAGGGGTGTGGTTTTTAACAGACGGATATGTGGGAAAACAAAAGACTAACGAAATACCGCCATGGCAACGTGAGTTTACATTATGACGGTGTAAATTGATGATAGGGAAATAGCTGTTTAAACAATGAATGTGAAATAATGAGTAAAACAAGGATGGATATAATAATGGAAGGACAAAAAATGAGGGACTGGTAAATTAATCTTTTCGACTCCGGCTCGATCGGGTCATTGACTTCGTTGGAGGGAAGAGCAGGATTACAAAGGTTACAGGATTTTAACATTTTTAGGTTGATGTGATAATGAGTTTACAAGAATTTGGTTTGATTGTTGTAATTGTTCATTAATGATTGATTTATTTAAGACTAAAGCTGCTTGTATGAAAAGATTTTAGGCAATGTTTAATTTCGTGTCCTTGTGAGAAATGTGAAGGGGTACCATGCATTGGTCTATTTGTTTAGGTTGATGGTTGAAATTTTTTAGATGATCTGCAAATTTTGATTTGGTCCTGTTGTGTATTAAATGTGAAAAGTGTTCTTTATAGCGGACTCAAATATTTTAGCAGTCTATTCAATGTAGATACTTATAGATACACACGTAAGTTTGTAGATCCAATTTTTATTATATTTATCATTTTTGTTCAGATTGATATGGCTGAGATTTTTCTTTATTTTATTGTTGTTGAAAAAAAATTTGTTGGGACTGTATTTTTTAATAATGTTTATGATGCTATAGGCTTCGGGACCGGTGTAAGTGAATTTGACCAATATATCCTTTTTCCTAGAACCATTATGGTTGTCATTAGTAATGGTGGTAGAGAGTTTATGTGACCTTATATATATATATATAAATATAAACCATCTTATATCCTACTGGACTAATATGGTGTCATAACAAACATGGTGAAATTTAAATTGAAAAGATTTAGTTTAAACAATATATAGATGTATTATAATAAAACATAAATAACAAAATTAAGGTTTACAATGATATTACAAGTTATACTTTAAAGTTTGATGCAGATAATTAGACTTTGTGAATTTGATTATTCTGCTGTAGCTACCAGGGCTGAATAGGAGCCGGGCTACTGGATGAATTATTCTGAAGAATAAAATAATCAAGTAGTTAATAACAAAATATAGAACAATATATATATATATATATATATAACTCTTAATCAGTTAAGCTACACCGTGTTGTATGATAATCTCTTTGAAACCTTTTGTAATATAATAGAAAAAATAGAAAGGTTCCTTGACTACAGTGGTCGATGGCTAACAAACAGGTGTCAACCAAATAGTACCATGGCTGGTCTCTTTCCCTTACGGGACTGCCAAAGTATTCAAAAGTACAAACAAATATAATTGCAATTACACTAAGAGCAACACTAACCCAGTAGGAGCCCTAAAACCAGTCAAGTAAAAAAGGGTATTATTTGCGTGAAACCAACTATGGCTCTATAGCAGTTCCATGGTTTGCTCACCGAAGCTAAAACCGCACGAGAAGCGTGACTGCTTAGCCAACACAAAATAAAGTTTTCCATCAACTCAAGTGAGATATGGAATACAATACAGAAAACCTGGTTGTAGCCATCCAAAAATTAAATCGGTGTACATGACGTTCACGGCGTCATGAGAAACATTGGGTCAAAATAGACTAATGGAAGTTGTGGAAGTTTAGCAAGTCTCTAACAAAGACATTACTGTATTCCAAGCCAAAGGATCGTAACGCAAAGACCGTATGGTAAATATACAGAACAACATAGTCTCTAGGACTGATGTACAATATTTGAAACTAGTAATAATGAGACTTGTCCCGCATTCTGGAGAACACAATATTTAATCAACAAAATAAACCTTCAAATTTGTAAGTCAACAAGGCTTGAAGTTGGTTAACTGTCAACTAGACATACTATCAACACAAATGAAAATCGTCTCCGACAATATACGGAAAACTAAAAAAGTGCAAATAGACATTGCCTACCTTTTACAACAAAATTTAGATTTTGAGTCATAAGGACTCGTTGATTATTTCATGATACTTAATTGATCGAAGACCGTGGTTCTATCCATGGTGGCGGTGTATCCGACGGCCCAAACTTCATAGTCGTGATCGAAGTGTGTCATCCTGTCCATGGTGGTGGTGTATCCGACGCCTCAAACTTCATGGTCATCGTATTCTTTGATTCGTGACGATGTACGAGTTCTTCCTTCAACGCTGGGTTGCAGTAAATTGGCTATAATGTGAACCCGTACGTGGGCCTTTATATAGTCCCCAATTTGATACGAACGGAAGCAGAAAGGGTGATAAACACAGGAATATAGAAAGGAGAAATACGGATGAAGGCGGAGGCAAATCAGAGACCAACGCTTTGAGGGTAAGAGGGGGAAAATGTTTCCTTGAATCGCCGCCAGTCTTGTCTGACGCGATGTAGGCCGGTATGTCGATCTCGATATCCACTTCGTGAGATGTAGTTATGATAGTAGGTGAGGCCGCCATTATTGAATAATTTTATGCTTCACATGTGTGACAATTGAATCCAAGGACATCTTGAAAAGGTGAGTAAACACCAAAGCATCTTATATTCAAATATATCTGTTTTAATCATGTTACTTAGGATCCGTTATTATTTTTATGAGAATTTGTGATATAGAAGTACTTTACTATATTTTCTTGTAGACAGCATGGCAAGCATAAGTAGATTCATCTGACATCATCCAATGGCAAAGGGTATGCGTTAACGTATTTTATTCATAAATATGATAATATTAATGCTCTTCTTTGATAACTGCTACAGTATATATCAAAATACGATATGTTTAACAACCACGTGTTTCAATTTGTGGAGATACATGATTTAATTTAACTGCAACTAGTCAGAGAAAATAAACTTTGAGGTAGATTACTTTTTATAAATATGTTTATATTGTTTTTTTCTTTTGTAAATTATTAAAGTATTGATATTTAACTGTAGCTGTCCAATCTGTCTGATTGACATGCTACACACACACACACACACACACACACACATATATATATACAATGATTTTGTAGATGAGGGAGTGAGAGTAACCATTGTTGGTGGCTATTAATTTAATAGTGATGAGCTCAGTTCTATAGTTGGATTTACTGTGTGGGATATTTAATAATTGGTAACTAGACTATTAAAGGCGGCGAATTTGTGAGAGATGGGATCATTAGAACCTTTGGGAATGATGTCACCGGTGTGGGTAGGTTTCCTGTATATTTTGTAAACTAATTGGCTATTCAAATTTTAGAGATATTGAGGTCGAGATAATTGATACTGCCATTGTTTTCATTATCGAGAGTTCAAGAGAGATTCGGATGAATATTGTTAACCACTGTGGAAATATCAAATAGAATAAGGTTTTTGTCGTATAAAATTAAATTATGGTCCACATATCTACAATAGAATTTAATGTTTAATAGATTGTTTAGGTTATTAAATATGATGGGATCTTTTTTTGTAGAATATTTCTTACATAAGACATGAAATAGGCGAACCCATAGCAAGTCCATAGTTTTGAGAATAAAATTTATTATTGAATTGGAAATAGTTTTGATCTGTTATTATTTGAACTAGATTGGAGAGTTGATCAATGTATTATTTATTGAAATCTAAACAAGTTAGATAATCTTTGATGATGTTGATGGTTCCAGAGACTAGAACACTGGTGTAGAGGTTGGAAATATCAAGAAACATAAATTTAGTGTTTTTATTGATGGAAATATAATTGAGTTTTTTAGTTAAGGGAATAGAGCTTTCAATATTGAGTTTTTTTTAGGGGGTTTGAGGTTATCAGATAAAACTTGTGTTACCTTATTGGCAAGTTTGTATGCTGGCGCATTTTGGTAGCTAGCCAAAAGTCGGATTGAAATGTTAAGCCGTACCATAACATGTCGGCAAGAATTGAATCGACCATCTTTTAAACACAGATTACCTGCTATAAGAGTAATGGTAGAATGCAAGAATAAGACTTGGATTCTATACTTAAACTCATATTAAATACCAAAGTTTAATCACAGTCCAAGACCTTATAATCACATTCTTTTATATCACTTTGAAAGAAGCTATACCTACGAGGTTAATTGTATTTAACTATTCAACCTCAATGTTGGAATGTAAACTATGTGCTATCCTCAATTTTTGTTCTAGATAGTTTAAATATATTCTAATATGTTGTATATGTTATTATTTTTACTTATCGTCAACATATAGTCTAATAAATGTTGTTGATGATGTTATTGATACATTTTTAAATTTAATGTGACATATTTATGCTTGTTGAAAGCACAGTTTAACCGATTTATGAACATTAAAGTATATAAATTTCAAACTTTTAATAATTTTTAACATTTTATTAATTCATTAGTGTATTATATCCTTTCACTTTATATTGCTAATCTTAAATTTTTATCTAAGTCCTTACCATAATCATTACTGCTCCTTACTTTATTGTTATTTAATATTTTTTATAAATTGATAAGGTGAAAGAGGTTAAAATGAGAGATCTAAGAAATGTAAAATATAAACAAATATGGAAAGTGTCAGTAATAAATTGGTGCTGATGGAGAGCAGTTTGAAAGGGGATCCAATAGGTAGCTGTAAAGAAGAGTCTTACGTTGGTTTGGGAATGTTTAGAGGATCTGTATGAATCGTACTACGAAGCAAATATGTGAATGTAAATTATGTGGATCAAAAGGAAGGGTTGGGACATGCAAGACGTGGTTAAATGTTGTGAATGAATGTGTGAAAGAGAGAAACATCTAGCATTCTAAGAATAAAAGAGAATCTATATCTCAGTGTATGGGTGTTGTTGAAGTGAAGAGATTATGCAAGAATAAGGAAGGGTGGAGAAAGTTTTAGTGGATGGATTAGGTACGGGGATGTTTTTTGAGCTATTATCAAAGTTTATTGAATGTATGTATATATGTATGTATGTATGTATTTATGTATGTATGTATGTATGTATGTATGTATGTATGTATGTATATATGTATGTATGTATGTATGTATATATGTATGTATGTATGTATGTATGTATGTATGTATGTATGTATGTATGTATGTATGTATGTATGTATGTATGTATGTATATCTGCATGTATGTTCGTATGTAATTACAACTATTTAAAACGAAGTGTAATGAATAGAGTCTAATAGTAAATAGTAGGCCTATATTATGATTTAATTTGGGGAATGCCAGGCCTCCCCCGTGGTTCGAATTTCACGTTAAACTGTAGCTCCTCCATTTCATCTCACAATCACCCTACCATTACACATTAGCGTAAGTGCGTATAACCCGAGCGTATAGTAAGACGCGGTGCTGATAATAATAATAATAATACAATATATCTCTTATTGTTCATTGCATCAGTGCCTCCACATAAATGGGTTATATTTTGTGTGTTTATATTTGCGTCCCAAACTTTGGTATTTATTTAGCTATTTTCTGTGTTACGTGTAAATAAGGTTTATTAATCTTGCTTATAATATAGTAAATCCAAACTGTTATTTTTTTTTTTTGTTAATCAAAATGACGTTTCCGCGTAAGAGAGATACTTTTATCTTTCATACACTTGTGTCTTAAATTTAAACATATTTTTTTTTTTATATTCTTGCTGGTGACATATGAGTACTTAGTTTTGTTTCCTTGTACTAAATCAAAATAACCTTTTTTGTTGTGATAGAAAATTTTCTCTATATTGCTTATTTCCATTTAATAATTTTTAGATAGTAGATGTATACAAATAATAAAATTCAAAACTTGTATGCGTATTCGAATTTTTTGAATATTTCCTTTTTTATGTGTAGTATGAACTATAAGAATACCATTAATCCATTTTTTGAATGTGTGTCTGTTTGTTTTCTGCCAGTAAATTCAAAAGTATTTTTCGGTTCAAAAAGGACTTATTCTGGTGTACTCCTTATATTTTCAAGAGGCCATGGTAGCTCTACACCATTACATTACATCATCTGGGAGTGAAGTAGTGTAAAAAACTGAGTATAAAATGTGAACATTGGCCTCAGCTTGTATTGCGGGTACATAACATGTAAAGTGATATGAACTGAGATGTGGAGATGGAATGGATTCGGGTTAATCCGTGTTTCTTCGTGAATCTTCGTACTCATATAAGAAACCGCTATTGACAATGTTTCATTCTCTTCTAGCATTTGAATTATACGAGTGCTTTGATGCAGTTTTTATGCGAGTGAAGCCGCAGTCAAATGCTAGTATTCACTAAGTTTAAATATTTAATTTAGTATTTTGAGGCTCATAATACAAGACAACAAAATATTTCAATTTCATATAGTTTATTTATTAATTCCCAAACTAGTTGATTTAATCATCATTTAGGTCATAAATTTTGCGATTGGTTTGCTGCAGCTATCTACTTTTGCATGTCTTTGGCAAAATTATCTACATATTTGTAACTTTTTATATTTATACAATATGAAACAATAATAGGTTTTTAGATATAAATAATATATTTTTAATTGTTTAAGGAATTGCATTTAAAATATAATAACATACATTATTATTTTAATGTATTTAAATGTAATTAATATATTTACAAAACTAAGGTTGTTTAGTGGGAATAATAAATGAAGATATATTTAATTACTTTTAAAAAAATATCCTACTAGTTGTAGTTAATATCACATTGAAAATGTCAGAAATTATTCATAAAAATAATTTTTAAATAATAGAAATGAAACTAAATATTAAATTTGTTTTATATTGTGTAACTTGTGATATATTAACTGGGCAAGTGTTAGTTTTCTGTATTGGTTTCTGTCACAGCACCAAGGTAATTATCTCACAAAAACAGAAAGTTATTAACTACTGTCCTGTTTACTGTCTTGCGACTCCTTGTGTGGATAGAGTATTGTGACTGTCAAAATTTCGAGTCCGTTATTTTGATTAATATTGATGTTTCATGGCCAAATAAATCTCAAATGTGTTTTTTTCGAAGCCTTTGTCTGTGTGCATATACTTTGGTTTAGAACAGAAACCATTTTACCTATATATATATATAGCTAAAATTAAGGGTAATCTACAGGGTAGTTTACTGAATAGAAAAAAATATGTCCTCAATATCTCTATAACGATTTGATCAATATTCTTATACAAGCAATATTTAAAATAAGATATAAAATGTAGATTCTCATTTTCCTGTTAAGAAAGGGACTTTTAGGATATTGATTATAAGAGACGTTCTTCACGATTGATAATACATCGGTAATTATTTAAATATACTAAATATCTTATTATATTAAGGTTAGGCTTAGTACTATTAAAAATAAAAACCTTTTATTCGAAATATATTCTTTGAGCTGATGATGAGTGTATTTTTAAAATTAAGTTCTATAAAATCAAAAGTTGATTGCTTTGATATTTGATTAATAAAAATGTTACATTTTTCTCAATATGCTATCTCAAGATCTGGGTTATTTCAATTATAATTTTCTTTACTGGAATATTATGCTATCATTTCACATTAAGCTTATGCAACAATGCCAATTATTTCGATCAAATATTTTACGAGTTATAGGAACAGAATTAATTTGTTTATATACTGGAGCACCATTCAATTTATTTTATCTTAGTATTATATCTGAATTAAAATTATTTAAGATTATTTTGAAGGTAAGTATTAAAACAAGTTTCTACATTATTAAATAAAACCCCATTAAATAATTTTTACAAAGGCCAACCCAAGGTACAGTACATAAATGAGTCGTTGTTCAATATATTTCTATTTAGTGTGACAATTAATATTTACGTCTTTAAATGGTTGGAAATTTATTTTACATATCAATCGAAATGCATACCCAAGGATTAAAAAAGTCTGGATATAAAGTTTACAGATCAGAAACATAATTTCTGTAAAAGTACCCAACTGGATGTGTAAATGATAAGAGATGAAATCTAAGTTGGTAAGCATTGATTGTACCAGATTCTGAGAGTAATTTGGAAGGAAAACCAATTACCAGAAGACTAAAATAAATGGGCTATAACACCTATCTTCTATATTTTCTAGAAAGAATACAGGAAGAGATGTATAAAGTAAAGGAGGAAAGGAGGATAAAGATAATGTGCCACTGTACCAAAGTATATAAGAAGATACTGGTGTAGAGAATAAGAAATAAAAAGAAAGGAAGGTTGATTTAGGGAACAGAGGTCTTAGACTAAACATTATCTTTGCTATACGACATCTAATGGAAAGAAAATATAAATTTTGGAGAGACTTTATAATGGTATTTATGGATGAGGGTGAGGCATATGATAGCGTGGATAGAAACAAAGTTTGGAAAGTGATGGAGAAGAATTAAATGGAAAGAGTAGTTCTAATGAGAGTGAAAAGCATATATTAGGACAAGAGGAGTTGTGTTAATATGGAGAGTGAAAGGACGAAGTGGTCCAAAGTAACCATATCGAGTGTAGAAGAGGAGTGCCATATCACTACTACTATATATTGGTAATGGAAATGGCCACAAATGAAGTGGCATAAAATCTCGGGGAGGAAAGAATGAAAGTCACGATGTTCGCTGATGTCTTTATAATATGGTAAGGGAATAGGAAGTACAGGAGCAGCTACAAGAATCGAACAAGGCAGTGAAATACTGTAAATATAAACTTAAAGTTGGATGGAGTAGAGGTGAGGAAAGTACAGAGCGTGACATTTCTTTAGAAGTGAGATGGAGGCGACTGGTTGAAGTAGAGAGGATCTTATGAGAACAGGAGAGCAAAGAGGGTTGTGTAATATGTTTAAAGGAGAGCTCTTATGGAGAAGAGATGTGACCTTGAAGTATAAGGAAGTGTTGTACATAGCGTACATTATACATAAGCAGCAGGAACATGCACATTGAATGAAAGATATTGTAGAAAAATAGATGCTATAAGAATGAAGCTTGTACGGAGTATTTTAGCTTTCATCAGGGGAAACATTATAAGGGATAAAGCTGTCAGGGAAAGAGTTGGGGTAGAAGAAATACATAAAATAACAAACAAAATTAGATAGAGATGGTATGGGTATTAATTGAGGATGGAGGAGAGGATTCTAGATAAAATGATGGAAATGAAGTATGTAGGAGAAAGACCGCAAGGGATGTTAAAAGAGATGTAAGTAGTAAATAACGTAAATTGTGCAGGTAAGCGAAGAAATATTGAAACAATTAAAGATAAATTAATGAAAGCCTATATGATATAATAAACTGAACCGGTCACAGGCGGGAAACAGTGTATTATGATGACGCAATAGGTTGTTTTATTTTATCACTTTGTCCTACTACCTATAAAGGTTCTACGCTCATTGAAAGAATAGCTATAAATATCAATTTATAGCTAGTAACTTTAAATGTAGCATAACTTAATTTTATTTATAAATATAAAAAACTTACCGTTAATCTCGGGTAAACAAAATTTATAAACAACTTAAGAAGTGCATCGTCACTTTCATTATAAGAATAAGATCCAAGGCCTAAAATTTCCAATGATGAAGTATCAACAACAGTACGTCCAGTGATATCCAAACTATATGTCTCATTTTCAGCCTGAAACCAGATTGATTTGAATATTTTACATATTATGTTCACAAAGTTGATTTGATTATATAAACTTTATTTATAGATTCTGATTACAAGCTACAGGATATAATTATTAACTAATTAATAATATACAATTATAAACAGATTTGTGTTATCTTGATCATAATCTAAATATTAGCCAAGCATTTGGTAATCGATAATATTATGATATCGTTGATATTCTATCTAATATTTAATCACCTATATACTTTGTGATATTATACATCTTATAACACTAATTTAATATTAGAAAAATCAAGGATAACCTCATTGGTTAAACTAAGTTTTGTTTCTTAAATAAAAACTTTCGTAACTATGATTTTAATAATACAGTGAAACCTGTTTAACTGGGATCTCGAGGGACCTAACATTTTCTATTACTTATAGAGGTTTTTCATTTATCCAGTTTCCCAAATAAGCAGGTTAACATGACAATTGTCTTACTTATAGAGGGTCCCACTATGAGAGGTCGAAATGTATATTTATCATATAAAGAGGTGGAAATGTTTATACTTATGTACATACAAATGTAAAAGAAATGTATATTTCATGTTGCACAATTTTTATTTTAATAAAAATTATGGCTTAAAAAAATCTGTTATATTAGTTTGTATTAGATTGTTAGTTGCTTTAAGGTGTTTCTCCATAGTATAAATTTGATCAAATATGTCAGGATTTTTAATATTTGACATCTCAAAATATTTATGTAAGGTTTCTAAGGCTTTTTCTGCGTCACGCTTTGATACTCTCTCTAAAGGCTTTTCACAAGTTTCACAACCCTCCTCTTCTTCTTCTTCTTGTTCTATCTCTAAGAACTCAGAAATAATGTCGTCGTCAGTGAGCTCTTCCGATACTAGTACATCATCGTCCATACGCACAAAATCCTCAAAAGTGGGCTGCTGGTCATTTTCATTGCTACTACAAGCGGCAATAATCTGGTTCCATTCTGCAAGTGTTTCACAGTTCTCTTCCTCCTCTTGTAAGCTTTCAGGTTCCGGTTCATCCGTCACTTTGAATCCAGCTTTTTTGAAGCAGTTACTAATGGTGGTATTGCTCACACAAAACCAAGCTTTTCTCGCAAATCTCATTGCCTGGAGGATGTTAATTTCAGGGATTTTATTCTCTTCTATAGATTTAAGAACGTATTGTACGACTTCTTTTCTGTAGTAAACTTTAAAGTTGTTGATAACACCTTGATCCATTGGCTGTAATTTACTTGTAGTATTGGCAGGTAAATACAATAATTTAACGTAGTCTAATTCGGGAATATTATTATGAGCTGTGCAGTTATCAACAAACAAAACAATTTTTTCTTTTTTGGGCCTTCATATTGGCGTTCCCTTTATTCAACCAGTCCGCGAATAAATCCGATGTCATCCAGGACTTTTTATTGTTTTGATAACTAACAGGCAAAGTTTTGATACCTTTGAAGCATCTTGGATTTTTTGATTTCCCAATTAAGAGAAGTGGCAGTTTTTCAGTTCCAGACATATTTGCACACACAAGCACAGTAATTCTATCTTTGCTCAATTTACCACCATGGCAAGGCTGACCTTTGATTGTAAAAGTTTTATCCGAAAGACACTTGTAGAATAAGCCCGCTTCATCAGCATTGAAGACGTTATCGGGTGAAAAATCATGTAATAAAGCTGGAAGATTTTTAATATACTGATTACATTCATTTTTGTCCACAGCATTGCTCTCTCCAAAAAATTTTTTTAAAAAGATATCTTTCCTTCGCTTAAAGTCCTCCAACCACCCATTACTGCCAGAAAAATTATCAATACGCAGCTTACTCGCAAATTTTTGAGCTTTCTTCTTAATCATTGGGCCGCTTATTGGAATGTTTTTATTCCATACCTGTTTCATCGATGTCGAGAGACATTTTTCAAGTTCAGGATACTCTGCTGGTCGTAGTCCATTTAGTTTTCCTTTTCCGTCAATACACTGAGAACGTATTTTCTCCTTATTTTGAATAATTCCATAAAGAGTTGACTTTGGTAAATTAAACTCGGTGCACAGTTCGTCACGCAACTTTCCACTATCATATTCCAATAATAACGTTAATTTTTCAGTGGATGTTAGAGAATTACACTTTCGTTTCGACATTTTTTGCACTGGTATTCACTCGTTTCTCGTACAAATTCTAAAATAGTACTGATAAACAAAGCAAGTATGGAAGAAATTAGACTTTTTGTAAACAAGCGTGTCATAGCTTGTCTAAACCTGATAAATTGTCTCACTTATACGGGTTATTGAGCTATCAAGTCCCAATTATAGAGGTAAACATCGAAAAAATCTATAAAATCTAATCTCAGTTAACAAGGTCTGAAAATTCCCAGTAACAGAGGTATTTTAATGTAAAATTGGTGGGACCTCATTGCAATTATCAATAACAGAGGTTTCTCACATATCCAGGCCCCAGTTAAACAGGTTTCATTGTATATATATATATATATATTAAGAAAACTGTAAGTAATATTGAAATAAATACAAGCAATTAAAATTAATAAATTATTTATATAAAAAAGTGATATAAATATTAAACAAATTTATTTATTACTACAATATTTGTATTGCCATTCTGAGAGTAATCATACTTCCAATCCTACTAGAAACTATACATATTATTCGGTACGTAACTAATCGTCAATGTAAATACTGTACAAGATGCCAAAAAGGTTTAAAATATGATAAAGGAAATTTTTAATTTTACCGTAGTTATATCCTTTAGAATATCATTGAGACGCACAACTCCATTGAAATCATTCATAATGAAACGTCGTCTATCCTCAAGAAGATCTCTGGAATAGCTTTGAATATCAATGACAGTATTCTCCAGCAAATGATACCTAGAAAATGAACACATTATTAATAAATAGAATGTTCCTGCAAGATACTTGCATCATGTATATATATGTATGTTCATAAAATGGTAGTCATGTTTAAGATTTGAATATTAATTATTATTACTATTTAGCATCACATCTTACTACACGTTCGGGTTATACGCTTTAAGTACTAATTACGATAATGGATTAGGAATTGGGAAGGTTGAATTATAGTAAGTGAACTCGCATTTACGTGAAGGGAGAGTGGAAAACCATTTAGGATCAACCACCCCCAGTTCACCTGACTGAGATTCGAACCTGGATCTCCCCGTCCTCTGAAGTCGAGCTCAACACGACTAGCGAGTTAGCCAACTACGCCACCGAGCCCATTATGCAGTTGATGGAAAAGAGATATGAGCTTGTCAAGGATAGATTGATGTCATTTATCGATGTAGAACAAATCTTTAATAGTGTTGATAGAAGGAAAGTATGGTAAGCAATTGAGGAGGTTGGAGTATAAAGAGGAGTGGCAATGAGAGTGAGGAATAATTATGATAATAATGTGAGCTGTGTAAAGACGGAGAGAGGGTGAATGGAATTGTTACAATAACAAAATTGAGTCTAGTAGGGAAGTTCCTTCGCACCATTACTATTTTTATTGATGATGGAAAGCATAATGAATATAGTTGCAGGGAAACTGGGTAGAGAGAAAATGAAAGCAGATAGCTTGATGAAATTGGGGAAAAGATAAGAGGATGTACAGGAACAGTTGCGGGAATGGAATGATGAGGTTAAATATGTGGAAAGGTGATATAACTGTCTTAAGAGGATTTAAAACAAGCAAAGAGTGTGAAGTATCTGGTTAGTGTGATTCAAGCAAAAGGGGGCAGCAGAGAAGATATAGTGAGACGAGGGCAGCAGGGAGAGGTTTTCTACATGTGTGTAAGAGACCTCCCATGGAAAAAAGAAGTGTCCTTAAAGTGTAAAGAAGTGCTGTATAGAGCATACTTCATACCCATATTAACGTATGCAGCAGAAACCTGTATTTGAAATAAAAGAGAAACAAGAAACGTGGAGGCCATGGGAATGAAGTTTTTGAGGAGCTAGCTGTCACCAGAAGAGATAGGATTAGGAATGAAGATGTAAGGGCTGGAGTTGGGGTATAGGGGATATTTGAGATAGTAAAGAGAGCTAGGATGAGATTGTATGGACACGTAATGAGGATGGAAGGAGAAAGAAATTCCAATAAGATTAATAAATGTGAAGTATGTAGGGATATGTAGGGAAGAGACATCAAGGGGAGACCAAGGAAGAGATAGAAATAATAGATAGCAACAAATGTGCAAGTGAGAGGAAGATGTGCAGGAAGATAGTGCAGGAGGAAAAATGGTGGAAGGAGAAAGGGATTTTAAGGCATTTTACTAAACAGTCACAGACTAAAAACAGTTCATGATGATGATGATTTAGAGCATTTGTTATATAATTTGACCTTAAATAAATAATACTCTCGAAGAAATCTTAACCATATTTAGCTAATTTCTGCATTGTTTATTAACGTATATTGAAATAATTAGACTAACTCATATTTTTGTTAGCTCATAAACTATATAATAAAATCTATTTCAGTGTTTATTTTTGTTATGCTATGAATTAAACATAAAACAACTTAATAAGGTTGACACATTTATTTTAAGAAACCGTACTTTATAATATAATTAAATCAAATATTTTAATTTATTAACATTGTGTTTTAATTTATTGACTACAAAATGAAGAATGCTTTTTATATATAATTTGAAGTGCATAAGAAAATTGTTAGATTAATTGCGCTTTTTTAATTCGGGATATATTTACCACACAATTCAAACAATATACAGTTGAACCTAGAAAAGCAAGAAAACGCTATAAGTGAGACTAATCGCCATGTTCCGTCATTTTTACCTCCTAAGACCCCTATAAGTGAGAGACGTTTTTCAAGTCCGGACTTCTATAAGCGAGAGTGTCTTGCAGGAAATGCAACGTGATAGTGAATGTTTTAACAGGTAACACAAAAATAGGCGTGGATTTTTGTCTATCTGCAAGGAATCAAGTCTGCATAGTTAAACAAAGACAAATTAGTTTATAAGTGTCAATCACTTAGGGAGGTGTGTCACGTTTTCAAGATGTCTAAGCGATAATTTCAAGTGTTTTCGTTGAGTGATAAACTCAAAATTGTGAATGCGTTCAAGGGCGGGAAGTTGTGAAGGAAGATACTAAGTGGGATCATAAAAGACAAAGGTTCCATAAAGTCGTAGTGCTCCGAGGGACAAGGAAATATTAAGAGGAACTGAACTGTTGAATTTCTTAACATTGAAAAGTGCCTTGTGGGATATATCAAAATACTCTCGATAAAAAAAACATTCCCGTAGATGGACTATTGTTGAAGGGAAAAGCTTAAGACTTCGCTAAAAAAAAACAAGCAATATAAAACTTTCTATATAGCAATGGCTTGTTAGAGGCTGTTTAAAAAACTACAGGTCTTTGTTTTAAAGAAAGCAGCCGGGGAAAGTAAGTCTGTGGATAAAGGTGTGTGCTATGAATGGACTGAAGATCCGCCAAATCTTTTAAAAGGGTAAGACACAGAAGATACAATGCTGAAAAGACTGGTTTGTATTTCAAGTGCCTTCTGGATATAATCTTTACATTAAAAGGAAAAGACAGCTTTGAAAGGATAAAAAGCAAGGATTAACTCCCTACTCTTCGCTGCGCAAACATGACTGGAATGGACCGACTCCCATATCTCGTCATTGGGAAATCAAAACGACATAGTTGTTTAAAAGGTAAGTTTACTATACTGCATTTAACATCCGAAATGAATGTTATGTATTTCTGCCTGAGTAGTTTAATATTCGACGTGAAAGTCAGCTCACGCTACAAGCGTGTAAACACAGCATCTTTGAGGGAGGGGGAGGGGGAAATATTTAAGGTATATTTGAGGAAATTTGATAGGAAAATGAAGAACAAGGGAAGAAAAATCGCTCTTTTTATTGACAAATGCTCTGCCAAAACGGATTTACCAACAATTACAAATGTGAAAGTCATTTTTTTGCCTGCTAATACCACCAGTAAGTTACAACCATTAGATCAGGGTATTATACACACTTTGAAACTTTACTGTCGTAAATAAATCTTCAGACATATTCTGACGTGCCTGGACAGTATCATTGATCCTGAGATAAACGTTCCCCTTGCCACGAAATTCATTAGGAGAGCGTTGTATACAGTAAACAGCGTTACTATAAGAATTGCTTCAAGAAATCTGGGTTTTGGACCGGCGCGGGAAACCAAGATTTTGAGTCAGAGTAAAGTGATGTTGAAGTTGGGCTTAGCAACAAGCATGTCAATGCCAAACTTCAAAGACTTCAAAGACAATGTGCTGGTTGCTGGAGAACCCACAGTTGACGACATTGATGCGGATTGTGTCAGCACGACTATGGACAAAAATGGCAATGATGATGAAGATTATCAGGCAAATGGATGTTTGGAGACAAAGAAAAGCCATTTCCAAAAGAAGCAAGAAGCCTTAAATGCGCTAGTGACGGTCCACAGGGTTCTTGAATTATCGATTTTTTATAAGCTTTATGAGCTGGAAAAAAATTGATAAGAATACCAAAGCAGGGAAACAAAGAAGATTATGGATTTATCAAAGTAAGTGTAACATTGTTGCATAATACATGTTTTAGTTAATTTATTGAATTTTTATTATCTGTGTATTCCTCATCCTCTTTCCCATGTTTTCTTATACTCCCGTAAGTGAGAGAAGTAGTTGCTAGACCTGGATTAATGAAAAACCTCTATACGTGAGAGAAGCAGCTCATGTACCTCTATACGTGAGAGAAGCAGCTCCTGTACCCCTATGAGTAAGAGAAGCAGCTCCTGTACCTTTATACGTGAGAGAAGCAG